>SJYQ01097446.1:0-56307 GCA_006410935.1 Redunca redunca
GGGCGGGGCCACGCATGAGCTCTCACGCTCTGTTCCTCAGTCATGTCCAAATCTTTGCAGCCCCATGGACTGTAGCCCACCAGGCTCCTCTGTCCGTGGGATTTTCCAGGCAAGAATACTGCAGTGGGTCGCCATTTCCTACTCCAGAAGATCTTCCCAATCAAGGGATCGAACCCTCGTCCCTTGCATCTCCTTCATTGGCAGGCAGATTCTTTACCACCGAGCCATCTGGGAATCTCCTTTGTCTCTAATCCATGCGTCTCCTAGGTCTTGTTGGCATCTCGGAAGCTGTCGTAGGCTAACTTACTAACTTTGCAAGGAGGTAAATCTACAGACCTTCACAGCTCTTGACAGTCGCCATGTAACGAACAATTAAAACCACTTTATAATTGTATTCCAGACAAGCTGGTCTGCCTACAATCCCAAAGTCACCCAATCATGATCTTTTCTCAAATTAAACAGTCCTCATATGGTTGAAGAGAGGAGACAAGTGTTGTTACAAACATTTGCGTTCTATATATAATTGCTGCCATTCTAATATTCAAAAAGTTTTCACGTAAAGTAGATTTATTCTGTGCAACTCTAGAGAAATGAATATAAGGTCCAGAAGAAGGCCAGCTTAATTTAGAAAGGGAAAAACAAATTCCAACCACAAGACCTATCCAAAAACGAGTACATTTTGAGGAACGCAACTCACTGCGGGCTCAGATGACCACCTATGGGACCTCTACATGGAGAGGAGATTGGACCGGATGATGAAGGAGCTGGAGAAGAGTGTAGTTTCAGTGGACCATCTAAGCAGACTTTCCAAGTGCTGGAGAAGGTGAACCGGCAGACCCAGCGGGGACCCAACTGCACTGGGTGTGAATGTCGTGGGCTTTGTTGCCCAGAAGTGCAGACGAGTCTAGTTCACCCAGAAGTGAGTTGGTGCCAGAGAACGGGCTCATGCTAGCCACGGTCACGAAGAGCCTGATCCACAAACAGGGAGCCAGCTCCTTCATCTCAAGGCAAAAGACGAATTTCCTAACAACTATGATCGTCTCCCCAGCACCTAGGTTCCAATGAAACAGAATTAATAGCCAGCCCACCTAACCCGGCGAAAGGGAGCAAATGGCCCTGGACCTTGCTTCACTTGAGGCGATATGTCAGGTCATCGCATCAGAGCTCAGGGAAATACCTCCTCCTCAGTAAAGAACACACTGAGTAGTGGCCAGAATGTTCTTGCTCACTCAAGGAGAAGCCTTTTACCTTGACAGAGCTGGAGGCACTCCACAATGATTAATGCATTCCTCCCTTTCTAGACCCCGAGAGGCTCACATTGTAACAAGTTTGCAGAGTATTTGTTGTTAATACCCTTTTAAATTGGCTGCTTTCTAAAGATGCCTAAGGACATACCTTCACTTCAGCAGCAGTAAAAGTACATGAGGCACCTGTAGGTTTAGCTTCCCAGGCTCAGTTCTGCCAGCTACTAGCTGTATATCTTGTGCAAAATCACTTAACTCCTACAAGCATCAGTTTCCTCATTTGTAAAAGATGGCAATACCTACTTATGGTTTACAATCAAGAGTCATGTACCTGAATACTTCGTAAGAGCTAAATACCTAAAAAACTGTAAAGTCATCATCGCAATAGCCTTAGATGATAAGAGCCTACAGGTCATGTTGCAATTGGTGGCTTTCTTGCATCCAGCTCACCCTATCCATGGTGTGGAAGTTTCTTAGCTTCCATTCCAGAGCGTAGGAGGGTCTCCTTAGCCTTTATCTTTCCATCTCAATTAGCATTTTATCTTGCCCTACAGTCTGGTTCCTGTCTTATTTTTGAGACTTACTTACAGCTGGCCCTGTAATGGTCTGTGTCTAGAAGCTTCTTTTTCCTGCATTGCCAAGGATGAGTGTAGGAAAACCTGGGCTCAGATATTTGTTCTCAGCAGAAGCGCTGCCGTGGGAGAGGCCTGGTGCAGCCAGCAGTTTCGGTGAGCCCATCCCGGACCTCTCACCCTGAACAGGATGTTTTGTCCAGATGGGCAGCTAGCGTGGTGAGGAGACAACGGGATGCGAAGGTTGGCAGCACAGCCCCATGGGCAGCGGAGTTGACGGCCGGGCAGCCAAGGCGCCATTGAACTCCTCGGACGAGCGCATGGTGAGATCAGCCTTTCAGGTCCCAGGTGACAAAAACACCTTCAACCGCGCCAGGAAAGCCTCTTGGCCTGTTTACCCTCCCTTAGACCCCCGTGTCCTGGCTGGGAGCAGAGACACTCAGGAGTAGGTCGGGGTGAAAAATGACCTCCGTTAAAATGAGAAGATTGTAACCCTGAGGAAGACAAAGGGCATGCCTTTTAGCTTTCCCACATTAGCTCCTTCGCTTTCTTTTCTTTCCTTTTTTAATAATTTATTCATTTGGGGCCATGCTGGGTCTTTGTGGCGGCAGTGGGCGTTTCTCTAGTTGCGGCGAGGGGGGGCTTCTTCTTGCAGCGGTTTCTCGTGTTGTGCAACAGACTCTCCAGCTCGTGGGCCTGGTAGGTGCGGCTCCCGGGCTCCAGAGCACCGCCTCAACAGTTGTGGTGCAATCGGGCTTAATCGCTCTGCAGCACGTGGGATCTTCCCAGATCAGGGATCGAACCCATGTCTCCTGCCCTGGCAGGCGGATTCTTCACCACTGAGCTGCCAGGGAGGCCCAGCTCATCCATTCTCAGTGCTGAAAACCGACCCTGGCCTGACACAGAAACCTGCTCGCTGGGCTGAAATCTGAGGTGTGAAAAGCTCTCGTTGACAAAGGTTTTGCCTCAGCTGCTGCTGCTGAACAACATGTAAAAACACGTCGTTTAATTTTAGCTTTATAATAAATAAGTTCTCTCCCAAAGTCGCTCGGGAGCACAGGCTGTCACCAGGCCTCCAGGTGTGCTCTGAAATCAGACCCGACCGACAGATCCATCCTGCTGGGACGTGCAGCCAGGCCATCCATCATCTGCTGCGGGCCCGTGGGCCGGCGCCATGAGTGCGAGCGTCCCCACTAGACCTTTTCCTCGGCTTCTGCTGTGCTACGCAGTCAGTGTGTGTGTGCGTGTGTGTGTGTGTGCCTGTGTGTGTATGTGTGTGGCAGAGGGTGCATGTTCACGTGTGTATATTAAACTCTACTGAAAGGTGTCAAGAAAGAGTGATAAATGAAGAGATAAGGCAATAAAGACCGTAATTCAAAGAGCTGGAGCCCCCATTCGATCCCTGGGTTGGGAAGATCCCCTGGAGAAGGGAAAGGCTACCCACTCCAGTATTCTGGCCTGGAGAATCCCATGGACTATACCATGTCCAAAGAGTCAGACATGACTGAGCGACTTCCACATTCACTTTGGGGGGCAATGAGCTGACATTTGCTCATTTGTTCAACCGGCCCACTTCACTGTGCTCCTCCTCGGTACCAGGTGCTGTGCTGGGTCCTGGGGTGGGAGTTTTGGGGGGGGGATACAGAGGTGGGACAGGTAGGAAGCTGCTCTGGGGAGTTTCTCAGTCTAATGAATACACGAACGGGGCCTCCCTGGTGGCCTGCCAATGCAGCACTCCACACGAGAAGGCGCTGCGACGAGGCCCGCACATCCCAGCCAGGGCGGTCCTGAGAAGGGGCTTCTTGAACGAGTCTTTCTTTCCAGGGCTGTTAAATCTCTTACAGCAAAGCAACATGATGCCCGCAGAGAAAAAAAGGATGAATTTCTGAAATGTAAGGAGAAGAGAAATATTTCTGATATGTCGACATAAGAAAGGCACAAGGACTTCTCGTTTTTAGCTGTGAAATCTAGAATGCAAACAGAAGCACTGTGCTTGGCAGTAAAAACACGCATGAGGCAGGCGTGACCCTGTCCTGTGTTTCTCTTTTCCACCAGAGTACGCTCTGCCATCCTAAGAGGGGGCTCTCTTGCAAACACCGTTTCGCCTGAGTCTCTCTTTCTTGGCAACCTCGATCACAACCTCGCCACGGTAGTCTGGAGGTGAACTGGGCGAACAAAGCCTCCACCACCCGTGTACTGGACTCTCAGTTAAGAAAGCAACCCTGAGTCAGATTCATTCCTGCAGTGTTGGAGTCCTGCTGTCTAGAGGGCGGCTGGTGGCCTGGGTGGAAGGAGACCCCCTCAGGGTTCACAGCTGCCCTCTTGGCTCCAGACTCCCACGCAGCTGGAGCCTCAGCTGCCCCCATCCGCTTCTCTGATACTCGCGTTGCTCCTGTGTGAAGTCCTCAGGCAGGGACACTGACTTCTATCTTTGTATTCCCGAAGCTTGGCGCCTTCTAACCAGGAAGAGAAGCAGCTCACCTTACAGACATTTTTTTTCTTGTTTATTCCAGCGTTTTATTCTACATGCTTGCACACATACACACCTCACCCTTGGCCCGTTGCATAATATTTTCTTAATGCATTCCTTTATTTTTTATTCTTGAGTTCTTTTTACTGGTGAATGTATTTAAATCTCCCCATTCACCGTAATATTGTGCAAAGACCATTTATGCTGAAAATGACAGCACAGAAGAAAAGGAGAACATAGGGTAAAGACCATTTTAAATGCCAAGACTATTTCAATGCCAAGACAAGGGCATTCAACTTAGAATCAATGAAATTATACAATTGGTATTTTATAGTTCATTAGATGCATACATATTTTGTTCTGATCTACATATTTTATTCTTATCTAAACAGTGGAAACACTAAATAAAACTAACCAAATTGTGTTTATTTCACCTCTTGACATGTGCACATTTGATCAAGGTTTTCTCGCTTCCGCTTACTGATAGGAAAGGAAGAACCCAAGGAAAAGGAATTGTGGGTTGCCCTGTCTTCTCTTTTTCTTCTATGTTGCCATTTTCAGAATAAGTGGTTGACTAATTCAGAGAAGTAACACAGAGAAAAAGGCTGTGACAGGGCTCCTTGGCAGTCGGGGTCTGTTAGAAATCCCCTGGTGTGGTCTGCCCTGGCAGCTCATACAGGAAAGAATCTGCCTGCGATGCGGGAGACCTGGGTCTGATCCCTGGGTCACAAAAGTCCCCTGGAGAAGGGAATGGCTGCCCACTCCAGTATTCTTGCCTGGAGAATTACAAGGACAGAGGGGCTTGGTGGGGCTACAGTCCATGAGGTCGCAGAGTCTTGACAGGGACTGAGTGACCCACACTCAAAATGCCACTGTCTGCATTGGAAGCCCGTTCTGGTTCTGCTGGGAAGCATGGTCCCCTCCCCACTCCCCTCCTCCGGTTTGCTCAGTCATGAATGTGACACACTTTCCTGGGCTCACTTTGACTCTTCCTGGGGCTCCCACGTGTTGGGGACCCACTGGGATCCTTGCTTATGGGCATGATGAGGTCACGTGAGTGGAGTGGTCAGGAAGGCCGGGTACCAGCCCCCCACCTGCTCACGTGTCTGCTCCACTGCCTGACTTCACTCCCAGACCCAGCTTCACGGATAAATTAAGAATTTCAGAATAGCAACAGCCCAGCATGAAACCTTTAAAGCTTTAATAACTTTAACCTTCTGAACACAAAGCCCCAGGCCACTTCAAGGGTGCATGCCCATCAAGCCAGCCCTAGGCGTACTGAACGGTCACAACCAATTGCATCTTATTTCAAGCACCAACTGGATTGAGAATAGGTAAAAGAGAGAGCCTCATTGCTTCGAGACCATAACTTCAAAGAATGCAATACTCTAAAGCCAGGTGTGCTAAGAATATTATAGTGAAGTGAAGTGAAGTCACTCAGTCGTGTCCGACTCTTTGCGACCCCATGGACTGCAACCTATCAGGCTCCTCTGTCCATGGGATTTTCCAGGCAAGAGTACTGGAGTGGATTGCCATTTCCTTCTCCAGAGGATCTTCCCCGCCCAGGGATCGAACCCAGGTCTCCCGCATTGTAGACAGACGCTTTACCGTCTGAGCCACCAGGGAAGCCAAGAATATTATGATGTGACTTTAAAAACCATCAGTCAGGACTCAGATGTGCTCTGCAATTCTACAGACATTTGCTGTGCTCAGCATGATCTAGAACCCTCCAGGACGGGGGTGCAGGGGTTGGGGGAGTGTTCTTTAAATGAAAAGACACTGTCCCTGACCTCGGGAACACTAGTCCAGCGGGGAGACAGAGAGCTACAGAACCACACTGCCAGACACGTATGACCGCTGCTGTGAATGTAAGAAAAATATGTACATGGAAGCACAAGCAACAGGGCGATTGATTCTAATTGAGAGACAGAGGCTTAGAGTTAAAAGTGAAAAAGGTGAAAGCGTGAGTCGGTCAGCCATGTCTGCGTCTTTGCAACCCCACCACTCTTTGCAACCACATGGACTGTAGCCCACCAGGCTCCTCTGTCCATGGGATTCTCCAGGCAAGAACAATGGAGTGGGTAGCCCTTCTCCCGACCCAGGGATTGAACTCCGGTCTCCTGCATTGCAGGCAGATTCTTTACCATCTGAGCCACCAGAGAAGCTGTGGTGAGCTAAAGGTAACATGCAAACTGATCCTTAAAGGTCAAACTGGTCCTTAAAGGTGAGTACAATATTGACAAAGGAGGGGCAACGGACATTGTTTTTGCTTGGATTCCCACATAGAACCTCAGACAAGGGTCAGAGTGCAGGGTGTTTCTTTTGGAAAGGGATCCTAGGAAACAAAAATGAAGAGAATGGCAAGAGGGAGAATCAACCCAAAGGTGTATCACTGAGCAGACAAGAGCTTGGGACAGGGACGCTCAGTGCCGCTGGAAACCACTGAGGAGCCGCCAAAACACACCTCCTCCCCAAGATCGTGGGAGAGGGGTTGTTCCCCTGGCTCCCACCCTCCCCTGGTCCAAGGCTGCCCCCAGACTACGCACGAACTCCCCAGCAACTCCAGGTTTGCACACGCCCAAGGACAGCCAGGCAGGCTCCTCCAGTCATCCCACACTGTGATGGAAGAGAAGCCCGAGGCAGGGAAGATACCCGTGGAGCAGCTGGCACGAGGTGTGGTCAGGCTACACCTGTACACTGCTGGTTGCCACAGCAACGCCTGGAACAAGAAGGTGTGGTGTGAGAAGACCATCAGAGAGCATTCGCACAGCATCCCGCCCGGGCTCCTCAGACCCGAGCCTGCGTCAGACTCCCCAGAGGGCTTGTGCATGCTGGTCGGCAGGCTCCACCCGAGTTTCTGGCTCAGTGGATGGAGAGTCAGGGCTGGGAGCTAACATTTCTAGCACGTTCTCTATATGGGCATTAAGGCTCTTAAAGACAGCTGTCCACTCTGTAGAGGGACAAGAGAAGGATGAAGTATGAGAAAGAGAAGTTGCTAAAAAGAAAAAAAATATATATATATATATATACACACACACACACATATACTCATCTCCAGGAAGAGCAGAAACTGATTTCATCACAAGAATAAAATTGGCATGCATTCTCCGACAATCTACGGAGAACTGCTCATCTATTGATAATCTAATGAGAATTTCAACAGCCAAATGTGAAGAGGGGCTGGATTTGGTTATTCTGTCTGTGCCTCATCCCCACCTCCATCCAGATGTATTATTCTCTGCCCTTCACTGTGCCTGGGAAGCTCACCTCTCCAGACCGGATCTCCCAGATCAGAGGATCACAGGCACCCTTAAGAAATCAAAAGGTGGGAGCAAAGAGGGATTTCACCTCCGAGCTTCTCCGGGGCTGCCTCTGGTACGTTTCTCATCAGGCTCACGGCCCCTCGCTTGGGCCTCAGGGTGGTCACAGTTCCTCGCTGCTCTTGGTCCCAGGGCCATACCATGCCTGGTTGATCCCTTAACTCAGCCCAAAGTGCTTAATTAATATTTTTTTCAGTTCAGTCATCTTCTTTCTACCAGGATCCTGATTAATAATGGTGTCTCAGGGCAAAAATAAAAATTAGAGGCCGGTAAAGCTGCAGATATAGACCAGTATTTCTGAGTCTTCTGCCATGAAGAATAACTCTGGTAACACTCAAGGGATACTGAAATTTTAAGCCTTAAATGAATAAATGAAATGCAAAATGCAAAAAAAAAAAAAAAAANNNAAAAAAAAAAAAAAAAAAGATGAGTTAACGTAAAAATAAACCAAGGTCTTAAAACATTTGCCCTGATTAAAGACACACCAAAGAAACCCAAGAGAACTTGATAAAGATAGATTTTTCTTTCAAACCTTAAGGAATTTGCCAAAGGCAAGGGAGAGGTCCCAAAAGTGCTAAGTTGTACTGGGTAAAACGTGTCCCCATCTATTCACGCTCTGGGAACATGGACCCCTGGCAAAAGAAAAAATAAGGTGTGATTTAGGCTGTGGACATGAAAGCCTTCTGAAGCATCTTGGGAAACAGGAGATAAGATCAGACCAGAAATTAAATAATCTGAGAACACACTGATAACGCGACGTGTCGCAATCAATTCAAAGTTCACATCTCGTTTGATTTATGCATCCATAATAAAATCAATCAAAAGTTGGTGCCTCTTCAGTGTAATTTTAACTCTATTCCATGGCATCTCCAGCCCCAGGCAGGGGTGTTCCTGCTTCTATCTTCAGGGAGCCCGAGCAGGTCGGGGTGGCCTCGGGGAGTCGCCGTGTAGCTCGGATTTCAAGGGGACTTTCTAAGTGAGGCGCTTAAGCGAGATAGTGGGTATCACGGTGAGGGAGGGTTGGGTTTGAGCCTTAGAGCTCCTCTAAATGGCCCTCTGTTCTTTTTTTCCACTCTGTTTGCACTGTGCCGTTTCCCAGATTTCCAAGGTTAAAACTGGCTCCCGAGTTTCTCTGCTAATCCAATGTGTGTAGCGCTTTTCTTATAGCTGGTCGTGAATATGGGGGAGGGGGGAAAGTGTGGCTTTTCTTCACACTGCAGAATCATTCCCCGTGTGACCATCTAAGATGTGTTCTGTGTCTTTAATCCTCTTATTGGTGAGTCATTCCTGTTTATGGGTTACAGTATTCCACTCCAGGTGAGAGGTTGTCACTATCATCCCAAATGTGGTTAATGTTTATTGAACACTTACTATGTGCCAGATGGGGTACACTTACCCCCTTAATGTTACAGTGACCCTGTGAGGCATCCCCCTTTTTAGAGATGAAGCAGTTGAGCTCAGGGGATACCTGGAGATTTAAATCCAAGATTTGGGGCCAGCAGCTGGCAGAGCGGGGCTGTGAATCCAGCGAGCCCATCTGTTACTCTCACCCAGCTGTTCTTGGCCCAAGGTGACAGTACCTCCCAGAGGGCTGTGTGGCGATGACTGGAGACACTTCACATGAGCACAGCTGAGCCTGGCATCGAGTGAAGAGAGCCCAAAGAAGCTTCTGAACGGCCTGGGGTGAACAGGAGTTCACCCTAAGAGCTGTGCCGAGCTGTGCTCTGCTCAGTCTTTATGACGCCGTGGACTGCGGCCCCCAGGCTTCCAGCCCCAAACGTCTAGCGCTGCCCTTGAGAGACCTGGCTTTAACCTCTGTGTCCACCGTATTCTAGTCCCTTTTCGTTCGTGTTTAGGTCTTTGCATTCGGCAGGATGTCTTGTTGGAATAGGTCCTAACGGTGACTCTTTCAGATGTACCCTTGACAAATTAGGGTAAGAAAGCGCTGTTCTCCCTGCCCAGGTTCCTGGGTCCAAGTTCTCTCCCCTGAGTTGGAACGAAGGTCCGATTAACTGCTCAGCGGAGCGTTCACTCTGCGGAACAGTGTGTCAAAGTCAGATGTTCTGAGACCAGTTATCTGGTTCCAGGGTTGACTTGGTAAGCTGCACCCAGGCAGCTCTGCGGCTAAGCCGCTTCAGTCGTGTCCGACTCTGTGCGACCCCATAGACGGCAGCCCACCAGGCTTCCCCGTCCCTGGGATCCTCCAGGCAAGAACACTGGAGTGGGTTGCCATTTCCTTCTCCAAGGCATGAAAGTGAAAAGTGAAAGTGAAGCTGCTCAGTCGTGTCTGACTCCTAGCGACCCCGTGGACTGCAGCCTACCAGGCTCCTCTGTCCATGGGACTCTCCAGGCAAGAGGACTGGAGTAGGTTGTGGGTTGCCATTTCCTTCTCCAGGAGATCTTCCCAACCCAGGGATCGAGCCTGTGTCTCTTGCGTCTCCTGCACTGGCAGGTGGATTATTTACTACTGAGCCATCTGGAAAGGCCCCATAGGAAGGGGAAAGGAGAAAAGAATTATCTTCCCTATATTTTCCCATACCTTGAAATATCATCAATTCTGCAGTAGCTTGAAAAACTGCAGGGGCAGAGCTGAAAAGTTATGCTTTGAAACTTTTTTATTAAAAAAAACACCACCTCTCTGGCGCCTAGAGTCTAGTTTATTTGGGGCTCATATGCATGTGCCTTTGGGTGCGAGCCCCTGAAAGCAGCACCCAGGTATCAGGATGTGGTCCTTCCTGCCTCCCAGAGCATGGTCCCATTGCTTTGAAGTCAATACATCCTGAAAAGGCTTCCCATTCTGCTTATGAACACAAGGGATGCTGGTAAGTTGTTAAGGAACTACTTGAAAAGATGCCGACACTGCCCTCCAAAAAATGAGACCCAGAAACAAGTTTGGAAACTTCTAGAAGGGAAAAGAGGAAGAAGGCTTGAATAATAAAGGTCACAAACAAGACCGTTGATGTGATGTAGGAGAAAGCCTGACACAGAAGTATGGGAACAGCCTATTAGTTCCAATGTGGCATTAGGCTGCATGTGAAAATCTGATAGCAATGAGTTTTAAGCACTTCATGTGGGCTTTCCTGGTGGCTCAGATGGTAGAGAATCCACCTGCAATGCAGGTGACCCTGGTTCGATCCCTGGGTCAGGACTATTTCTTCGTCTCCTGGAGAAGAGAAACGTGACCCACTCCAATATTCTTGCTTGGGAAATCCCATGGGCAGAGCAGCCTGGTGGGCTACAGTTCATAGGGTTGCAAAGAATCAGACACAACTCAGAGACTAACCCTTTATCCTTTTAAGCATTTCATGGGCAGAAACATCTAGAAAGCTGTTTGTGTTCTTGGGGGACACAGACGCCCAGCCCTGACATTCCTCGTTGAACTCCACTTCACAGCAACAGAACGCGGGTGCAGACAGCATTTGCAGGGTGAACACTCCGAGCGTACGTCACAGCGTGGTCCAAACCTTGATGGTCTCCAGGTTTACTCTGCAAACCAGTCACCTGGGGGCCCAGCCGAAAGGCTGGTTTCAGTGGCTTCGGGGTGGAGCCTGAGACCTACATTTCTGACAGGCTCCCAGGCCTCGCCCAGGCTGCTGCTCCTCAGACTTCACCTCCATCTTGCCTCCCACAGAGCCTTCTGCAAACACTCAGTTCAATTTAGTCGCTCAGTCATGTCCAACTCTTTGCATCACCATGAACTACAGCATGCCAGGCCTCCCTGTCCATCACCAACTCCCGGAGTTCACTCAAATTCATGCCCATCGAGTCAGTGATGCCATTCAGCCATCTCATCCTCTGTCGTCCCCTTCTCCTCCTCTCGCCTTCAATCCTTCCCAGCATCAGGGTCCTATCCAATAAGTCATTTCTTCACATCAGGTGGCTAAAGGATTGGAGTTTCAGCTTCAGCATCAGTCCTTCCAATGAACATTCAGGACTGATTTCCTTTAGGATGGATTGGTTGGATCTCCTTGCAGTCCAAGGGACTGTCAGGAGTCTTTTCCAACACCACAGTTCAACAGCATCAGTTCTTCAGTGCTCAGCTTTCTTTATAGTCCAACTCTCACATCCGTACATGATTACTGGAAAAACCATAGCTTTGACTAGACGGACCTTTGTTGGCAAAGTAATGTCTCTGCTTTTTAACATGATGTCTAGGTTGGTCATAGCTTTTCTTCCAAGGAGCAAGCGTCTGAATTTCATGGCTGCACTCACCATCTGCAGTGATTTCGGATCCCAAAAAAGTAAAGTTTCTCACTGTTTCTGCATGCACTACTAAAGCATTAATTATATGCTTCTGGTCTCACAGAGCTGTGAGACAGCTGAGAGTGGATTCCATTTCGTGCTTGTCTTTCCAGCTCCAGCTCTTGGGACACAGTCGGAGCCCAGTGTTTATTCGACTGAATACGTTTGAATTTGTGATGCTGGATGAACTTCCTTATATGAATGGCTGGTTCACTCAGAGCCCTCCTGACTCCCACTCCCGGGACCAGGGGTCCACAACAGCACAGGTCGGTGTGACCACACACAGACGGCCAGCTCAGCCTCTAGAGACAGCTCGAGTCTGCTCTCACTCAGCATGCACACACGAGGCACACGAGGGTACACTCACACCCCAAGACCAAGCTCGAGTCAGGAGCCAGAGGCTTGTCTCTGTGCGCCAATGACTCCACTCTTCCTCGCCCACTCCTGATGGTGACCACGGGCCATCTTCTCTCCTCTGCCATAGGTCACTTCTTCCTTTTCCACATCACAGCGTGGCCATGGGCTACTCCCACGCCCGTATCTTCCTCTGAGACTTTGTTGGGGGAGTGCTGGCTGGACCAGAGAGAATGTCCACGTTCCCTGAGCAAATACCATCATGAGCTCACCAAGTTCATGACCATCCCTGTCAAGTCATGCGGAAACAAGGCCAGAAGGCCTCAGGACAGACTAGGGAACCCTAGGGCAGATGACCTCGAAAGGCAGGAGGAGTTGCTTCTGGAATGTGGGTGTAGCGGGGGAAGTAGAGGAGCGGGGAGGGCAGGGAAAGGCTGAAAGAGACTTACAGTAACTGGCTTGTTCCCTGAAAAGGAGATTTAGAGGATGTTTATAGTTAGATGTATCCATTTGAAGATTCATGAGGTACATACCTGCAACCAGGGTGGTGGTGACTCATTCAACAAGTCCTTCCTAGGTGCCCCACGCTTACTGATACAAATGCCTGACAATGTCAAGCAGTCTTCTAGGGGACAAGCCACAAGCTGGTGGCCCCGTCTTGGTCCAGTTAAACACTAGCTCAGTGTCCAAAAATATATTGAGTTCTGTACTGCTGATTCTCATACGAACACCGAAGAGGGAGGGTCCATTCACCACACACAAAACAATCAAGCCCCGCTTCCTGGTGTCCCTGCTCCGCACCCTCACATGTGGCAACCACCCCGAAGCCCTGTCCTCCCCACTCCAAGTTCCCAAGTCCCTCACACCTGGCTCACCCCTCCTTCAGTGCAGAAGCAAGAGGCTAAGGGGACAGTTCAAGAAAAAATATCAAACTGTTACCCAAACTTGTGATCCAAACCGGGAAGGGGACCCTTAGAATCCAGCCAGGTCCAAAGACAGGGAGCCCCTTCAGTTACCTTTAAAACAAGTTTTAAGAGGGCAAAGATAAATCTTCAGGAGGCCATGACATCAGCCTGCATCACAGCCGTGATCTGCCTCCCAGGCGAGAGCCAGGTCCAGATGGTGCTTATCAAGGAAGCTGGTGAGAAGGAGCGGCCGTGTTTATTGTGAGAATATACAAGATCTTTTGTCACTGTTTGTTGACCGTTCCTGACACATCAAATGACCAATGTGTACTTCATCATCTTGTTGGATGGATATTAGTGTAAAAACTCACTCATCAAGTCCTAAAGAACTGCCTCTGCCTGAGGCATTCTGCAAAGACTTAAAGTTGATCATAAATTCAAGCCGACATTTTCATCCCTTCCAGCCCCATGAGCTGGACGCTCTACTTTTGCCAACTGACCCAAGTCTTGCAGGAAGTGGAAAGGCCTTTGTTCAAATCCCCACCACCAACAAATGGCTGCTTTTTCTCACTTGGAGCCACATCACCACCCAGGATACTAAGAATGGTTAATGTCTATTGAAAGAGAGCTGCATACTGGGCACCGTTTGTTAGCTCTTTTCCGTGGATTTTTCCGCTCAGTATTCGCAGATGCATGAAGTAAGGTCGACAGTCATCCCCCTTCGGAGACGAGGAAGTTGAGAGGCCACAGGATTAAGGGGCTGCCCAAGGTTCCGCTGTTAATACCCGGAGGAGCCAGGCCACCAGCCCTGGAACTGGTACCCTCGCCCCCTGGGAGCTCATGGCCCAGGTCACTCAGGACATGGGGGAGGGGGGCCTGCTTCCTGTGTGAAGCTGGTTCACGGTCCTAAGTGAGCCTGCATCCACGGAGCAAATGCCACCAGTTCAGGCAAACAGTTGGTCACCTTCTCAGGGAAAGAACAGCCCTAGGAACATACCAAATACACAGATACTGTGTGGATCTAGAAGCTTCCTGGAGAGTGACTATTAGAAAATAGGAGAGGTCTTAAAACCCTAGACCTGCCATTTCTAAGTTACCCTGCCCTCGGAACCTCTCAGGAAAAACTTCAACTCTTAAAGCTGCAAACTTCAACCAGATCTGAAGTTGATTCAACCCCATTTCAAATGTTCATTTTTCTCCCCAGCTTTCTGAATGAGTCAAATTTTAAACAAGTAGAGTAACTTGTACTCTAGTAAATGAGTAGAACTTAGCTTTCTTGTTGAACACTGAAGTAAAAGATGAACTATCTAATGGGTGAGAGGTTATGCTAATATTATTGTGACAAAACCCATAAATCATGACTATTTTAATTTTTCTAAAATTATATTTTGTTCCTAATATGTAACTTCCTTTTCGCTATTTGGGACAGCTTTGCCTGAGACAACTTCGTATATTCAGACAACTAGGTCTCATCCATGAGAGGTCAACATTCACTTTGGAAAAAAAAACTTCTGAAACACTGAAGTGAGGACTTCCCTGGTGGTCCAATGGTAAGGAATCTGCTTCCAGCGTGGGGAATGCCACTTCCATCCCTGGCTGGGGAACTGAGACCCCACATGCCACGGGGCAATCAAGCCTGCTCACCGCGACTGGGGAAGCCCGCAGGACAGAATGAAGCTGCCGCCCAGCCAAATAAATAAACAAAATAAAAACACTGAAATGAAGTTGGGTGGGTACTTACCCTCTTATTTATTTTAAAACAGAATTATCATGGGGTGGGAGGTGGGAGGGAGGTTCGAGAAGAAGGGGATGTATGTATACCTCCGGCTGATTCATGTTGGGGTATGGCAGAAACTAACACAGTGTCATAAAGCAATTACCTTTCAATCCAAAATAAACTAATTTTAAAAAACAGAATTGTAACAGTAGCTTAAATAACTGAGGCATAAGAACTCATCTAGAATTACACCAGCCTACCGAGTGAGCTCTTATTTTCCCTCCCAGATTCACACATAACCTTACACATCTACAAACCTGTTCAAACCACGTTCAACCATGCTGATCAGAACCAGAACTGTCTTTGTACAAACTGTCGATCGGGGTCTGTCCCTCTTCCATCCAGCCACCCTCTGAGCTGGGTTCTTACACACTCGATGTCCTTTATCAGCACTGTTGTATGCACACTCAGTCGTGTCCAGCTCTGTGTGACCCCTTGGACTACAGCCCACCAGACTCTTCTGTCCACGGGACTTCCCAGGCAGGAATGCTGGAGCGGGTTGCCATTCCTTCTCCAGGGGATCTTCCCGACCCAGGGATCCAACCCGCATCTCCTGTGCTGGCAGGTGGAGTCTTTACCACTGAGCCCTCAGGGAAGTCCTCTTTATCAACACTAATGGAATCATGAATAGTTACATATGTTTTTGACTTCCTCAAAATGCCTTTTCATCCATCATCTCTTTTAATCCTTACAGCTCCATTTTTTCTTTTTTTTTCCGGACAGTTGCTGTACAGTATGTGGGATCTTAGTTCCCCGACCAGGGATCGAACTCACACTTCCTTCAGTGAAAGCGCCGAGTCTTAGCCACTGGACCACCAGGGAATCCTTGCAGTAACTCTCGAGGCATCATTGCTTTCCTAAATGCAAGAAGCAGATTACATGTTGTGCTGTGGCAAACAGGTAGGGCCACAGCAAACCGTCTGCAGAGGGCCAGGTAGCAGGCATGTTAGGTTTTGTGGGCACACGGTCTGTCTCAGCTGCAGCCCCTCAGCTCTGCCCCCACTGTGCCAAGGTGGCTACGGGCACCACACACATTAATGGGTGTGTGCATGTTCCCATGAGACTTTACTGATGGATTCTGGAAGGCCTGTCATTGTCACAGGTCACAAAACATGCTTCTTCTTTTGACTCAAGCATTAAAAATGTAAAAGCCACTCTCAGCTCATAGACACCCAGGTGGGGCCAAAATGACACGCCTGTGGACCATGGTTTGCCAACCCCGGGTCTAGCACAGAGGCTCTTGGAATCAGGAAGGACCTTGAGAGAGCTCTAAGATGTTTAATTGCTTCTCTCGAGAGAGAGTAAAGAATCAAATCCCTCCCAAAGGTGACAGTCCACCATGCCCTGCTGAGACCCCAGATACTCTGACTCCTAGTTCAGTGCACCTCCTACCAGAAGCCACTGCTTAAAATAAAGGCAAATAGGAGAGCAATTAAAGAGGTAACTGTAACGACTTCTCAGCACAGCGCCTGGAGACGAGAACGCCCAGTGCCAGCCGTGCGGCCGCCTCGGCCCTGCAGACAGCGCCTGGCATGCGTTCAGAGAGCTTGAGAAACATAACTGGTTGAGCAGAAATCGTTCCAAGAAATAGCACCGTGACTTCTGCTCCGCTGCTGCCTCGCTCTGCTGCAAGTTAGCTCTTCCTCTGCTTGAGTTGTGAAACCTTAAAATAAAGCAAATCGACAGTTGCCATTTTAACTGTTAAGATAGTTTCACTGTTTATACCCGCTTCACCAGTCCCCAGACAGAATGCCACCACCAGTCAAGGCGGACTGTTCTGCAGGTAATCGCTGACGAAGCGCTCGGTTGTGTAACTGCCAGGACAAAGAAGTTTAGCTCTCTCCCTTCTTCTGTTGTTTGAAACCCATGTTGTGTCGCCTCCGTTCATTAATTTTCTGCTGCTCCAATAAGAACATACCCTCACTCGCTGGGGCACAGGGCGGCTGCCCCAGAAGCAGCAGCTGAGACAGAATCAGCCGTCCTGTGAGCTGGAGCAGAGACTACCGTGGGAGTTGCGTGTGTGTGTGTGTGTGTTGGGGAGGTCTGTGTATATGAACGTGTGGGGGTGGGTCTGCGTTTGTGTGTAGTGTCTGTGTCTGAGGGTCTGTGTGTGTGTGCTTCTCTTTCTGTGTGTCTATGTGTGTATGTCTGTGGGCGAGGGTCTGTGTGTGTGTGTCTGTGCATGTGTGGCTGTGTTTGTGTTTGTGTGGGGGGGGTCTGTGTGTGTCTGTGTATATGTGCGTCTGTGTGTGTGTGCATGCACAGAAACTGGAGACAGGGTTAAACTCTCCGGGGAAGGGGAGCAGAATGACCCGAGAACAATGGAACAGAAAGCTACCTGAGCGCACGTGGGCAGAGAAAAGGACATTGAGCTTACTTCCTCTTCTCTGAAGCGTTTCCTCCCCCTACCCCATCCCCCCCCTCCTGGCTTCCTCCTGTCTCTGGGGCCTGGAGGCTCTGAGTCATCCCGTCTGGACAAAGGGCCCTGGTGGCCAAGTCCCTCCAGCCCAGCCCCCGCCCCCCGACACTGGGGCCCCGAGCACTTTGCACCCATCCACTGTGCACAATCCTTGTGTGCGGTGGTCAAGTGTGGGGGTCTGCCAGCCCCGCTGCTGGCCTGGGAGCCCCCGAGACAGGGCTAGGTTCACCTCACCCATTACTGGGTGCCAGCACCTTGCAGAACACACAGGGGCAGAAAGTCTGTTCAGTGTCACTGAGTGAGTGAATGACCCTGATTCCAAAAGTGAAAAAGAAAAAAAAATCCACAGAAACATGATGCTTTTAAATGAAGCTTCAATGCTGGTCACATAAGTACCTATTGCCCCGATGGGAAAGCTAGACTGAACCCGGAGCCCATTTTGATGTCCAGAGGAGCTGTGGACCCCAAAGAGCCGCTGACCTTCTAAGGGGAGGGGCTGCGGGAGATGCCGGGGGTTCTTTACACAGTGATGTGCTCAGCTGGCGAGAGTCCTTGGCTCTTCCAGGTCCTAAGGCTTCTAGAAGGAGGGTCAGCAGGGAATGCTATGATGTGAACCCAGTTCTTTGGCATCACTTCAACTGAGACTTCCAGAAGTGTCCAAAGAAGCAAAGCAGTGATAAACTGGAGCGTCCCAGAGCTGTGCCCTGCTTCCCTGGAGGCTCAGGGGTGAAGAATCCGCCGCCAACGCAGGAGACGGGTTTGATCCCTGGTCCGGGAAGACTCCACGTGCCGCGGAGCAACTAAGCCCGTGTGCCCCAACTACTGAGTCCGTGCTCAGCGACAAGAAAAGCCACTGCGATCAGAAGGCCAGACTCCACGCTAAGAGCAGCTCCCAGTCTCTGCAACTGGAGGAAAGCCCACGCAGCAGTAAAGACCCAGCACACCATAAATATGTATTAAGTAAATAAAGAGAGCTGTCCCCACAATACAGCCTCTCTGTTCCACAGCTTCTTCATCCAAAAAAATGAGCAGCGTTAACCGTACTTCTCCTACCTTACCCCTAACCTGAAATATTACCAGGCAATTTGCATGCTGCTTTATTCAGCCTTCTTTTTAATACATGTTACACTTTCAACATCTACTTAGCATCTACTATGTGACAGGCGCTGAGCTGAGTTCCGTGGGGAAACAGAACAGAATGGTGCTTCTGAGAAGCTCATGGTCAACTGGAGGAAATAGGGAAGTTGAGCTATCCATTTATATTCAACAGACTTTTATTTAAGCATCTATCAAATGCCCAGTGTTAAAAAAGACTGTAGGTAAAATGAATTAATTAGACCAATAATTCAATGGAAAAGGTCAGCAAAGACATAAATCACTGTCGTACACAGTAAGTGGTATAGCAGGTTGGAATACATGGCATTAGGCACAAAAACCTGGCTTTGCGAGGCAGTCAGAGATGCTGCGACAGTCTAAGTTTTTAACTGGACCTTGAAGAATGAATAGAAATCCACAGAAGCAGTGCAAAGGAGGAGGGGCAGGCAAAGGAGGAAACTTATGGACCGAGCATAGAGGTTAGGTGCGGACTAGGCCCCAAGCATCATGATCTAGAGAACAGCAAGTGTGCAGGCAGTTGGAGGGAAGCCAGCTGGAAAGGGAAGGGGGTACCATGCTAAAAATAAAATGGGTGACATGCCCCTTGAAGCAATGGTGAACCATGGAAGCCAAGGAGCCAAGGAAGGGAATCCACGCTCGGATTTAAGAAAAGCTACAGGTGACTGAAAGGAGCAGGAAAGGAAACGCCCGAGCCGGCAGTCCCAGGCTGGTGTTTTGACTCCCATGCAAGTGCACATCTGTCCACATGCCCAGCAGGACCATGCCCCCAAGGAGGCCACTGCAGGGTGGCAGGATCTGCTGAGGATGGAGAAGCCAGTTTTCGTGATATAGCAGCAGGCTCGGGACACAGCGGGGTGGTAACTGATGCGGGCCCCAGACGGCGTGTTCTCACTGATCGGGACGTGGCTCACTGACCCACGTGTCACCAGGGTCTCTCAGAGGAGGGCGGTGGGCTCGTGGGAAGGCTCACACTGCAGCTTTCAGAAGGTGAGCCAGCAGGGGCCTGAGAAGGAGCACGTGAGGTGGGCGTGAGTGCAGGGTCAGCCTCAGCTCGGGTCCTCTCCGCGGGGTGGCCAAGACCTCCCCTACACAGCAACCCTTTGCAACTTTCAAAGCACCGTACCCCTTCCTCGAACACACAGCTGGCTTCTGGAGTAGATACTGAGAGGGACGCCCTGCCGAAAAGACTCACGGCTTGAGAGTGTGCCGGAAAGAGGAGTCACGCTAGAAGAGGGCAAAGGGACATCACAGCCGCTCGAGAAAGAAAGGGCCATTCAAGGCTGACAGGTGTGTGGCATCTGCAACTCAGAGGTTTATTCACAACCACTTAGTCCCAAAGCATTCCCACTTGCCCATCAAATAAAATCTAAAAACGAATGAATTCCACAAGCCTTATCAGAGCCACACACAGATGCAAACCGATCGTGGTGGTTTAGAAAGTCAGGGTTTGTATTTTATGTTCAGTTCTATTTCTAAATCGGGAAAGGTTTCCATATCATTATTGTACTCACTATAGGCTCCACTGTTTTTCGAAACTGCTGTACCATAAAACACAGGTTATGAGTGTTAAAATAATAAAAGCAATAATGCAAACGCCAGGTCACCAGGCATTCATCCAGAAGTCAAGCATGGTAAAGCACTTTGGTCAAAAGATTACAATGTAACTGAAGCCCTGTAATATATTATACTGAATATAAATTATTAATGTAATTTAAAGTGTTAGCTAAATGCTTACTAGAGTATTTTAAAAGAAAAACAATCTTGAGACATGCAAAAGCAAGTTGGTAAAATATTATAAAATATGATAGGGAATAATTTGGTCTTAGCTCTGGGTACACTAATACTTAACTGACAATTGGTCTTTGGGGATTTTTTTTGGTTGTTTCATTCTACATCAAAGAAAAGCAAAGCCCACAATTCTTGCCATATGGTAAGGAACATTTTTTAGATTATTCATTTCTACTTGCCTTAACACCTCGCTGTTTCTGCAACCAATACCTTCTCCTCAATGCCCACTGTGGCTTCGTCTCAAATACCCAGCTCTAGTGGGGAAATTCAGTATCGTGGACTGGACTCGGTCCAAGATTGAGCCATACAGTTATAATCGGAATCTTACTGAGCCAACAAATATGAATACTTCTACAATTTTCTATACACACTGACAAGTGGCTTTTAGTAAGAATTACACCTAATCACGGGGCCTTCTCTGGTGGCTCAGTGGTCAAGAATCTGCCTGCCAATGCAGGAGACATGGGTGTGCTTCCTGGGTTGGGATGATCTCCTGGAGGAGGAAATGGCAACCCACACCAGTGTTCTTGCCTGGAGAATCCCATGGACAGAAGAGCCTGGCGGGCTGTATGTAGTCCATGGTGTCGCCAAGAGTTGGACACGACTGAGCACGCACACACACACCCATGGCTCACTGCAAAGACGGGTGTGATTGGCCTTCTCTTTAAGTCCCGTAACTGCTTCTAGGCCAACAAATGACCCTGTCCCCCACATGTCACCCGTGTTCGTCTGCTCAGGCTGCCGTAACAAAGGAGCCCAGACCGGGGTAAGCAACAGAAGTGTGCCCGCCCAGTTCTGGGGCTGGAAGGCCAAGACGAAGGTGCCAGCACAGCCGGTCCCTTCGGAGGCCTCTCTCCTCCACTACAGACGCCGCCGCCTCCCTGAGCCCGCACCGTCCTGTGTGTCTGCGTCCTGAGTCCTGCTTCTTACAAGGACACCAGTCCCGCTGGACTGGGGCTCAGCTTCACGACCTCCTTTTACCTAAACAACCTCTTTAAACAGCCCACCTCCTCCAAGTACAGACACATTCTGAGGTCCTGGGGGCTAGGGCTTCCCTGCATGAATTTCAGCCCCTCACATCGCCCACAAATGGAACACTTATGAAGGCATCTCCAGCATACCCAGCGTGGCCACCACCCAGACGTCACCCACACCAGCCCAGCGCCCACGCCTCGCCCCCGACTGCAGCCTCTCTGCGGGCCATCTCCCCCGACTCCTGGTCTCAGTTCTCACCAGGACCTTCAGGGACCCAGTTCCTCTATCCGCTTGGCAGCCCTCCAGCCCCTCCTGATTCACCGCCTCTCCATCCGTTCTAGAACCCATAGGACAGCCTGTGCCCCCATCGCAGCGTCAGCGCCCAGGCAGGAAGGTCGGGCCCAGCGACACTGTTGATCATGTGCAGCGACCCGTCTGGGTTTGCCAGGGCCCGGGACAAGCCTTCATTCTGCAAGCGTCTGTCACTTCCTCCACCTCCTGTTTCTCCCCACAGGTCTACCTCTTTCTCCAAGAACCTTCCCCCACCCACTCGGCCAGAGAGGAGAAACCCCGCTCTGAACTCTCCCTCCGGCCACAGATAATGAGACCAGTGGCAGGTGCTGCAGACCCTCTCGGGGCAGATGAGTTGCGGAGTGCTGGGGCGCGCCGGAGGGGCCACACTGAGTCAGGGCCCCCCACCCCGGGCACCACGGCGGCCCCCAGCCCACATCAGGCCTGTGACAGCAGCGAGGCCTGGCAAAGGCTCGGTCTACAGGGAGAGAAATGAAGCAGGCATGCCTGGAGACGAGAGGGCGGAGGCCGGGGTGTGAGGCGGCGAGGAGGACTTCCCGGCTCCCATGACGTCAGCCTGTCGTCCCCGCCGGCTTCCGGACCCTGACACGGTCCAACAAGCCTTTCTTCAGCCAGGCTGAGTCGCTTCTTGTTTCTTGCCACCGAACCATCCTTGACTAAGACACCTTGCAACACAGCTGCTGGCTCGCCCCCACCGCCCACTCCCTCGTTCCTTTCTTCTCCCAGAGTCTGGTTTCCCATTTCTATTGAGACAGCCACGCTGCACACACAGGGCCTGAATTTTCACTTGAACAAACGCTGGCCTGGCCTGGTCCCAAAGAGGACAAGCAGCAACCCCGTGACTTAGCCACACAACAGGTGAGCCGGGCCGTGCCAGCATTCACACCGACTTGCCTCGGACCTGCTGGGCTGACTGTGAGAGCCTCCTGACAACAAGCCGGACTGCCTGGGCCGGAATTCCTGGACGATTGCAGCAGCCGTGGCCTGAGAGCCGCGGGAGGCGCTGGGCAGCCAGGGCGGAGCTGTGTGGGGGGAGACGGGCCAGGGGTAGGCTGTGTGCAAGGGAACATTCTTCATCCCAAATCACTCAGAACTTCAGCCGAGAGATTAATGGTTGCCGTGGCAACTGAGCAGCCCGGGAGGCTTCTCACAGCTCCTCAGAACGAGTATGTTAGTGGCTCGGTCATGCCTGACTCTCTGTGACCCCCATGGACTGTGGCCCGCCAGGTTCCCCTATCCGTGGGGATCCTCCAGGCGGGAATACTGGAGTGGGTTGCCATTTCCATCTCCAGGTCACCTTCCCGACCCAGGGATCGAACCCGTGTCTTCTGTGTCTCCGGCACTGGCAGGCAGGTGCTTTACCACTCGCGCCGCCTGGAAAGCGCCCTCAGGATGAGGGGACCCTCTCTAACATGTCAAGATCGGCCACGGGCCAAACTTGTCTCTGCACTTTGGCCAAAAATAAACTTTCTTTTGCACATTTTATGGGACTTTTTGGAAACTCTTCTCTCCTAAGGAAACGCCACTTTTTTCTCTGGGTGTCTATCTGACACCACACTATTCTGCTATCCCCTCAAATAAGAAGTTCCTACTGCTTTGGGGGCATTTTTCTCACGAGCACTGTAGTTCGGAGGGCATGGACCTGTTTCAGTTACTTCTCTTCACTCAGTCTTCACCCCCCCCCCCGGTGCCCCTCCCTCTCCTCCAGCCCTCACTCACTCCCAGATGAGACACCGGGTGTCACGTGGTTCACAGATTCGAACACATCCTTTTAGGAGCACCTCCGAACGAAAAGATGCCCTCTGGCAAGCATTCCGCTCTAACAAGTGGCAGGCCCCCCTCCTCTGTGGACAACACCCAGCTGTGAGAACCACGGGTCACGAGACTCGGTGAATCCGGGGCACATCCTTCCCTGCAGCCTGCTCTTCGAGGAACCCCCTCTGAAGTAAAGACTGCCCCTCCACGTGAGAAAGGGCACAGACGTGTTCTTTTTGTTCATTTGCTGCTTCTGCTTGGTTTTTCGGTTGATTTGCCACAAGTGGTAGTGACTGTATTATACAGACCTAACTCCTACAAGCACGTTTCCATCAGTGTGAGTTAGAAATAAAGCGAAGGACTTCCCTGATGGTCCAGTGGTTAAGAACCCACCTTCCAGGACAGGGGGGTCAGGTTCAGTCCTGGTCGAAGAACTGAGATCCCACATGCCGCCAGGAAGCTCAGCCTACACTCCGTGACTGGAGAAGCCCAAGCACCATGGCTGAGACCCAACACAGCCAGATACATAAAGACTTCTTAAAAGAAATAGATCAATAATTACGGGCACACGATTAGAACGGCACCTATCATGCTTGTTTTCGACTTGATGACTACAGAGACTGGCACCAAGGGAAGAGGAGAAAAGGCTGGGGCGGGGGGGTCACAGACACCCTTGGCTTAAGGGGCCCTAGACCGGAACCACCGTGCCCCTGTCCTTACCGTGGCCGTGGACTCGGCTGTGATTTATTTTGCTGATGTATAAATGCATGGATTTTTTGTTCCATCTTGTATGCCATATACGCATTCCTCAGTGATATGTAGAATTGCTTTTGTCAGCTTTGATTAAATAGCCCATGGTTTTATGTTTCCAATAAGAAAATATATCTGTGAAATACCTTTATTACTGAAAATTCTGCCATAAAAAACAATCATGGTGCCTATAAAAGTTTCTAGCTATATTTTCAACTGTTAAAGCAATTATTTTTTAATTTGGTTTTTTGATAAGCGAAAGCTTCTTAGAAATGCAAGTATGATCTTAACAGAAAATAGAGTGTATGGTGAAGTATCAGTTAGCCAGAACACCTTTTCTGGTTAAGCAAGTATTAGATACAGCAGAAGCACAGGGGACTCGGCACAGGGAGGGCGCCTGCCACCCGTTAGGGCGCCACTGCCTGAGGGAAGTGCTCCTTGCAGAGGCTCTGGTCCTTCTGTTCTAACTCTCTGTGAACCAAGTCACCACCTGCCTTCTCTCTGGTGTAGCACCAAGAACAGCCCACCAGGAGGAAAGGCCCTGGATTCGGATGCTCAAGCCACGTTCCTTCAGTGTGAAATCACTAATAATTTCACCAACATAGATGACTTCCATATATTGTTAACTAAAGCATCCGTTTAGAAAACAGTAAGAATTCCATTTTGTAAAGGGTACACCCCAGGATTGGGTTGGGGAAAGGGGCTGGGTAGCAAAGGCAGACTTAGAAGAAAGCACAAGCAGATGATTGCAATGATGCAAAAACGAGAGTGGCTTGGACCAGCACATGGAAGAGAGGGCTAAGTGCAAAGATCAGTTGCATTCGGATTCGCTGGATTGCAGGTCACTGACATTTTCATGGAGGTTACCTTAAAAACATTATTCGGGCTCAAGCGCAGCCCTCATTCACTGGAACTGGATTTTAGCCATTGCTGTATAAGAGGAACTGGCCAGTCCGTTTTGTCAGTCAGGAGAGGCTGGGCTATATACACATCGCCGCCACCTCCGTTGATAAACAGCAAGCTTATTTCCCTCTCCCTCTACTGCCCAGGGACTTCCCCCGTGGCTCAGACGGTAAAGTGTCTGCCTACAATGTGGGAGACCTGGGTTCGATCCCTGGGTTGGGAAGATCTCCTGGAGAAGAAAATGGCAACCCACTCCAGTATTCTTGCCTGGAAAGTCCCATGGACGGAGGAACCTGTTAGGCTACAGTCCATGAGGTCGCAAAGAGTCAGACACAATGGAGCGACACTTACTTTTTATTTACTACTGCCTAGTGCAGCGGAGAAGGCGATGGCACCCCACTCCAGTACTCCTGGCTGGAAAATCCCATGGACGGAGGAGCCTGGTAGGCTGCAGTCCGTGGGGTCGCGAAGAGTCAGACACGACTGAGCAACATTTATTTTTTATGTACTACTGCCCAGCGCAGATGAGCTCAGTATAGTCTCTGGAACAGGCTGACAGAGGCTTCGTGCAACACACGCTTCCACAGCCACCACCTTGGCCAGGAGGAAACCTGGTGAGTTCGATCACTTCTGCTCACATGTAATTGGCAAAGCAATACTTGTTTCCTTAGTCAGTTTGGTTAGCAGGAGTCACTGCCCCAGATGACATTTAACTGACAAAATCCAGTTTCAGAACCAAAGAATTTGACATCTCCATTAAGAAAATGCCCCTAGAAAGACTGAGACAGATCTACTCTGATAGATAGATAGAAAGCATATATATGTGAATACACATGCATAGGTGTGCTTGTAGGAAATACAGACAATGGAGTTAAACGTTTATGGAGCCTGGAGGGAGCCTGCAGGAGAATTTTCTGAGTAAATACTTCACAGAGGCAGAGCTGAGCACAAGAAATGTGGCTTTGAAACCAGATAGTCTTGCCTGTTACTCTCTCTGAGACTTGACAAGGTAAGTTCTCAGCCACTCAGCCTCAGGGTCCTCATATGTGAAGTGGATACAAAATCTACCAAACGGCTCTTGTAAAAAAAAGTACCCAGGGACATAATAGGGAGTCAGCGAATGTTAGCTGCTGTTTATTTTGCTTTGTTCAGTAAAAAACAAACAAAAAACTTTGTGATTATTTGCTTTGTCTTTTTTTCCCCTAGGTCACACCCTATGGCAGGTGGGATCTTAGTTCCCCGACTGAAGATCGAACCCCTGACCCCGCGCAGCGGAAGCACAGAGTCTTAACCACTGGACTGCCAGCAAAGTCCCTGCCATAGATGAACATCCCTACTAATCGACATTTCTGATTGAAAGGGTACTGATTACTAACCATTTCATTTAAATGTACATTAGCATTAAAGGCAACTTCTCTCATGCTCTTTCACTAGATGATTCTGGCTGTGCTCTCCCAGAGGAAATGATTCGATTGAAATGTTGGGAGAGCAAGTCTGCCTTCATCAACGAAGCCTTGGAATCGTGAGTGAGTTTTACCTTCAAGAACTATTTGTTTATACACTGAAGCCTTTCACTTTGGAATCTGAGTGCTGAATCTGAAGATCAGTCAGCAATGTGCTGATTTTCTACTCTAAGTTGTCCAAGGTGCTAAAAGATGTTGTACTTATACCTGCAGCTAATATCTTCATTCTATTTCAATTCGTCCTTTTGTGCATGTTAACACCCATTTGTTCTTTCACACAAGCTGATCCTACAGGCCCTGATCATCCCCTCCCCGACAATTTTTTTAAGCAACATGTTTCAATTGCCCATTGCAGTTTCAACCCGTTCCCTGCCTTGTCGGTGGTTAAGGATATGATATTCACCTGTAGGAAGATGGATGCCTTGATTCTTGAGATGATACATGAGAAGCGGATCCAAATGAAAATGCTTTCTGCTCTGGGTCTCTCACAGTCTTGGAGATGCTCGCTCGGTTCCTGGAAATGTGCATCTGAATCTAGAAGGAGCATCTGTCTCAGTCAAGACCCACAGGGACCCGCCTGGAGCCAAGGCCGACAGGACATTCCTCCTGCCGGCTTACAGGACGGCCCAGATTTTCTCTGCAAGTGGTCCATGGCTAATCTTAGTCTCTGGTGTTTTTGTTAAGAAGCAGAACGTGTGTTACGTGCATATTTAGCTTATGAGAGAGATAGCAGAAAACATCTCCTTTCTGCCCTCAAGTAGTAGAATTATGACTATGTTTTTATTTCCATCCAAAAATGCACAAATTCACATAACATTAAAAAGGAAATGTAACATAGTAATGGAAACAAATTGGAAATTTCTATGCATAACATTTATGAGTTCAAATCTCATGCGAGCACATGGTAATAGTTAGTGAGCATACGCTGAAAGCGTCCAAACTACACCTAATAAGATGGCTACAGAGAGAAAAGTAACCTAAGATAATTTACTTATCCTACCCAGTTCGCTGTTTTACTTCAGTCCGTTACTATTCCCAGTCAACCAAACGCAGCCAGCCTGCTCACCCTGAATTGTTGATAATGGCTGCTGGTGCTATCTGGTTGCTTGTTGCTAATGTTTTCTTTGGTCAGAAATTTAGCAGGTGTGAAACGGAGTCCTGTTCCCTTTGCAAGCTTGTTGATCATCTGGGCCGAGCTAAGAAAGATTCGAAAGATAGAGAGCAGTTGCACTCAGCTAAGCAGTGCTCCTGTCTACACCCCAGATTAAATCTGCGGGTTTGCAGGGGTGGGAGGAGGCATGGGCCAGCTGCTCCCTTAAGGAAGGAGAGAAATGCCCTGGCTCCCTGTGCTGTGCAATGACCCCCTGGAGCAAGGGTGAGGCTCATGACCTCTCAGCGGGGCCTAGGCTCCTCTCGCTCCTCTGTCCCCAGGCTGCATCCATGACAACCTGGGCTTGTCACCGTTCTCTGTAAAAGCCAGATGTTCCATCTGCATGTGGGCAAATACACTGAAGTGCGCACTGACGATGCCCTCACTTCACAGACACCATGCGATGGAAAAGAGTGAACGGTCTGGGGGACCAGTGACATTGTAGAGTTCTATCACGACAAGAGACCTGAGTGTCTAATCTGTCATCTCTAAACCAGGGGAAGTAATACCCATCCTGCCCACCACAAGCGGGAGGCGTGAGATCCAATCCAAGGAGAACAAGAGGAAATACGCACAGGTTCGGGGAACGGCCCTATCTCACCCAGATGTTATCCAGGAGTACTGCGGCCTGGGATGTGCAGTGAGCTTCAGATGACTGTTTAGCCAAATTCACTACAAACATAGAAAGGATCTCCTTGGTTGGAGGGCGGGGGGTGGTGCGGTGACGATGCTTTGATGAAGCAAAGTAACTGGACGACAGGATGCCGGCCTCAGGGTCCCTCCTCTTGGGATCACCCTGACCAAGAGCCAGAAACTCCATCTGTGAAAGCTCACAGGGGGTGTCCCTGGTGGTCCAGTGGTTAAGACTCTACTCTTCCCCTGCAGGGGGCATGGGTTCCATCCCAGGTCAGGGAACTAAGATCTCACATGAAGCACAAAGTGACCACGAAAAAAAATAAAAGAAAACAAGCTTACTAGGCAGGGTGGCTGGGCCCCCCACCAACTGCTCTGCCCCTCCCATTCTTTTCCCCCCTCCTACTGTCCCCCCACTCGCTGCCCCCTCCCAACACTTGCACAGAAGCTGTCAGGACCACAGCCCCTCCCCATCCTCTGCTTTGTCTATAAGCTCTTTCAACACAGAGAGCTAAGCGGGGAACCTGGGTCTCCTCAACAGACTCTGACAGGGGGCCCACAACTGAGGGGGACGGCCAGCAGGAGAGAGGAAAGGGCTCAGAAGCTCCCCCAAGTCACCGAAGCCGAGCTGGGTAAGACTCCCCGTGTCTCCTTCCAGCCACAGGCCCCAGATGGCCTTATGGGCACGTCCCTGCCCGTAGGGCAGTCTGGATTCCTCATGAGCTGACCACCCACACGTCAAGCCCAGCAGATAGGTGGGCAGGCTCGGGGGGCACATGGCCTGGACAGCCTCCTCGCCCACCTGTCCTGTGTTAAACCTCCAGCACCCAGAAGAATCCGAAGCCTTGGCCTCTGGGCTGTGAGGACAATAAGCTCATTTCAACCCTGCCATTCCTCGGCCAAGAGTGCTTGGCCCTCGGTAATAGACGACCTTTTGTTTCCTTGAGGGCCGGTCAGTGGCGTCGCAAGAGTTGGACACAACTCAGAGACTAAACCACCACCTGGCTTCCCTGGTGGCTCAGATGGTAGAGAATCTGCCTGCAACGCAGGAGACCTCGATTCGATCTCTGGGTCGGGAAGATCCCCTGGGGAAGGGAACGGCTACCCACTCTGCTATTCTTGCCTGGAGAATCCCATGGCTGAGCAGCCTGGAGGGCTATAGTCCATGGGGTCATGCAGAGTCAGACACGACTGGATGACTAGTAAGAGAGGGTTCAGGCCTCTGTGCCCCACTGTGAAAGGCAGGCAGCTCGCGGTCAGCCGAGAGCTGCTGTGTAACGCTGACCCCGGTGAGACGATGCGCCCGAATCTCTGAAACCTCGGCCTCGGAGGGAAGGAAGCTTCACCCGGAGAAGATGACACATAAAATGGGTCCCTGCCCAGAAGAGCTTACATGGTAACACGTCCACGGGCGGGAGAAAAACATGTTTTCCCCATGCGGCATGTTGCTGAGATCTTGCTCTTAATGGCATAAATCTTTGTAAATCCTCCAGATTGAAAGATGAAGCAAGGGAAGCGAGCGGGTGAGGCGGGCGGCATTTCAGGCTGCCTGTGGGTAACGCGACAAGACTCAGGGCGGGAGGGACCGTGGAGGAGGGCCCACGAGGGGCAGCTGCTGCTGGTGCTGCTGCAGAACCCCCGCTTCTGCCAGCCCCTCTGAGAGCCACCAGGCTGTCCAGCCTGGCCTGGCCCACCTCCGGGCACCTCCCTTTCTCAAGAAGAGCTGCCAGCCCTCTGATGAGCCGGGGCTTGGGTCAGCACTCTTCCTGGCACCTAACCCCAAACCAGGCACACGGAATCCGTGCACGATAAATACGGACTGCGAGAACAGATCGATTCATTAACACACCTGCAGGATGCAGCCCTCCCCGAGGAACTTCCATTCCAGCACAGACATGAGGCACGTCCCTTGGCCACTTCTGGACGTGTCTGAACTGTCATATGCCCAGCGTGTGATCACTGAGCCATGGCTCCACCAAGCTGAAAGGAATCTTAGATATCAGCTAGTCTGACCATTTCCGCTTCCACAGGAGGAATCTGATTGATTCTATCAAGTGGGGGAATATCTTAATTACTTGCAAAAACAAAACCTTAGTAACCTGAAGGCAGATCATTTCCCCCGGGGCTAGCATAAGGACCACAAACATCTGGCCAGACCTGTTGATGGTTTTCATTAGGAGGGTTTCTCTGGGTGTTTACATTGGAAATTCTACAAGGTCAAGGAGTATATTCTGGGTGAGAAAGAAATCAGCTTAATTTTTTTTTTAAGTTTATAAGGATATACCTAGCAGTAGTAGTGAAGGTCGCTCAGTCGTGTCCGGCTCTTTGCAACCCCATGGACTACACAGTCCGTGGAACTCTCCAGGCCAGAACACTGGAGTGGGTAGCCTTTCCCTTCTCAAGGGGATCTACCCAACTCAGGGATCAAACCCAGGTCTCCCGCACTGCAGGCAGATTCTTTACCAGCTGAGCCACCAGGGAAGCCCAAGGATATACCTACCAGCAAGCACATATTTAAAAATTCTTCTAGGGCTTTCCTTGATGGTCCAGTGGTTAAGACTCCACACTTCCAACGCAGAGTTGGGGGGGGCCAATCCCTGGTAGAGGAACTAAGATCCCACATGCCCCCACAGCACAGTCAAAAAGAAAAATTTTTTTAATTCTTCTAAATTTAACATTTACTGAATAACCATTACCTGTAAGGTGCTCCAATATGTACCCTGTGTGTGTGCAACATCGCTCCAGTCGTGTCTGACTCTTCACGACCCCAGTGACTGTGCAGCCCGCCAGGCTCCTCCGTCCATGGGCTCCTCCAGGCAAGGACACTGGAGCAGGTTCAGGGGATATACTCCCTGGCATCGAACCCACATCTGCTACATCTCCTGTGTTGGCAGGCGGGTTCTTTACCACTAGCGCCACCTGGGAAGCCCCTGCTGCTGCTGCTGCTGCTGCTGCTGCTGCTAAGTCGCCTCAGTCGTGGCCGACTCTGTGTGACCCCATAGACAGCAGCCCACCAGGCTCCCCCGTCCCGGGGATTCTCCAGGCAAGAACACTGGAGTGGGTTGCCATTTCCTTCTCCAATGCATGAAAGTAAAAAGTGAAAGTGAAGTCGCTCAGTCGTATCCGACTCCCAGGGACCCCATGGACTGCAGCCCACCAGGCTCCTCCGTCCATGGGATTTTCCAGGCAAGAGTACTGGAGTGGGTGCCATTGCCTTCTCCAGGGAACCCCCAGCAGGAGCCAAAGGTAAATTCAGTATCCCTGCCCGCAGAGGCTCCCGATTTTGTGAGACCTGACAAACACGTACAAATGGTCCCGACAGAGCCCGATGCGGGGGAGACTGAAGCACCCACTCCAGCAGGGAGACGAGGTTCAGAGAGAAAGCAGCCTGGAGGCCCTGGGCCCGGCAGATGCTGAGGCAGGACGCAACCAGGCCATGAAGTGGAACAGAGGGGCTCCGGGCAGATGGACAGAGCAAACACCAGCCGCAGGAAGGACTCGGCACAGGCTACACCAGGGATGCACGGGAATAGTTTTTGTTTTGTACCAAGGGTGTGTCAGGCACTTTTAAAAAATAGAATCGTTCAAGGCTCACAGCGCCCAGTGAATCAGGCGCCTCCATTTTCCAGAGAAGGAAGCGGAGCCTCGGAAAGATTAATAACGGGTCGAGTGAGGGTCAAGATGATATAACGCACACGGGGCAAAGCCAGACAGAAAGCCCCGAGGGGCTGGCTCCAGGGCCCCACTTTAGCCAGCCACGAAGCCTCCTCTGGGGCGGAGGGAGACCACAAACCGCGTCTCAGGGCAGCAGGGCTGGTCCCGGGGACCAGGGAGGAAGCAGGGCCGCTGGAGAAAGAGGAAGAGGAGAGAGGAGGGAGCGAGGGAGCACAGAGCGAGGGCTGTGGCCCCGCTTGCTTCTAAGGTGGAGATGACAGTGAGCGTCAGGGTCCGAGCAAGTGGGCGACGGCCAGGAGCAGCAGCATCCGAGCGAGATCACGGGACGGGGACCAAGGGGGAGGCCCGGGCTAGGAAAGAGCAAGGGCCATCCCTTCCCCAAGACAGGAGGACAGGGAAGGAAAAGGAGGCGGAAGGGAGGGCGGAAGCGAGACAGGGAGGGTCCCAGCAGCGCCGGGGCTGCCCTTCTCCGCCAGCCCCGGGGGCACGTCCACTCCCGGCCAGGAGGCGAGCAGGGTCATCGCAGGCCTGAGCAGAGTGGAAACGATGTGGAGCAGCTGTCGTGGGAACCTGATAGGGAGCTAAAAATGGGGCTCAGGAAGACGGCCACAGGCGAGGCAGAGCCCGACGGCAGGACTGCCGGGGGTCCGATTACTGCGGGCGCCCCAGTCCCTTCAACAGAACCGAGCAGCGGGGGGTCGGGAGGGGACGAGAGGGCAGAAAGATGCAGCAGAAGGTCACGAGGGAAAGGGAATCTGAAACTTTTGAGGACTTTGCCAAAACAGCTAACATGGACTCCAAAACACCATGGGGAGGGAGGCAACATGCGGCCAGGAGGGTCCAAGACGCGCAAAGCTGGGAGGGCTCAGGGGCCACTGGGAGGGTGCAGAACAGGCTTGGTAGGAAGGCGGGAACAGGGCGATGGAAGGACAGCTCTAGAGGGCATTTCAGAGATGACGGGCTCACAGGAGGCAAGATAAGGCCCGGGTGTGGCTGTGTGCGAGGAGAGAGCCCTGATGGAGGAGGGGAGGAGAGGGGGTGGCGTGGGGCCAGGGGAGGACCGCAGCTTGTGCAGACACCACCTGCCGAATGCACAGCAAGGGAGGCCAGGCTAAACCCGAGAGGCAGGAGGAGCTGACATTCCTAGGGACGCACAGTTCCACTTCCACTGAAACAGTGTCACAAGCAGTGCTGTTCCCCACCCAGCCCGCGCCTAGAATGAAAAAGCAAGTAAAACAGGCTTCCTAGAGTTCTCCCCGAGAGGCTGGGGCCCGGGAGGAGAGAAGGAAGCCAGGCTGAGTGAACGGTATAAATGGAGGAACGGTCCACGGGCGTCGGGGGTGGGAGAGCCTCAGATGCAGGGAGCGTCTACTTCTCTGACCTTCTGCCTTAAACAAAGCCAACCCACTCCTCTCTCCTGCGTCCAGAGCTCAAGATAAAAGGGGCTCCGATCACCCCACCCGCTAACCACAGCACGCGCTCCAGACCCACTCCTCGGCTGGCTTCTGCGTCAGCTGCTCCAGGCCTGCAGGGAGCATCTCCCACTCAGCCTAAGTTCACCCTTTTGACTTGTTGTTGTTCAGCCACAAGGTCATGTCTGACCCTTTGCAACCCCATGGACTGCAGCAGGCCAGGCTGCCCTGTCCTCTATCTCCTGGAGTTTGCTTAAACTCATGTCCATTGAGTCGGTGATACCATCCAACCATCTCATCCTCTGTTGTCCCCTTCTCCTCCTACCTTCAGTCTTCCCCAGCATCAGGGTCTTTCCTAATGAGGTCGGCTCTTCAAATCAAGTGGCCAAAATATTGATGCTTCAGCTTCAACATCAGTCCTTCCGATGAATATTCAGGGTTGATTTCCTTTAGGATGGACTGGTTGGATCTCCTTGCAGTCCAAGGGACTCTAAAGAGTCTTCTCCAGCACCACAGTTCAAAAGCATCAATTGTTTGGTGCTCAGCCTTCTTTACAGTCCAACTCTCACATCCATACCTGACTACTGGAAAAACCATAGCTTTGACTAGATGGACCTTTGTCAGCAAAGTGATGCCTCTGCTTTCGACCTGGAAACAGGTTTTGCTCACCTGATTTGACCCTGGTCCTCTCTTGAGCACAGCTTTAGACTCACTATGGCAAGAACCTTTGGCCGCACCACCCTTGCCTGCTTCAAGAGAACATTTAATGAACGTTTGGCAGTGCTTAGCACCTGCAGGGCATGGGCTGAAGAAGCCTGTGGAAGTCATCCAGTTCCTGGGTGACTCTTCTTATAACATTTCCACCCAACAATGTCCCGCTGCTGCTTGAGCACACAGAGCCAGGAAACCCACTCCGCGTGACACCGTCTGTCTCGCCACAGGGTGGCTCTACTGAAAAGTTTCCATTCCCGAATCTTTCTTTCCTTCATAGCCAAATACCTGCATTTTTTTTTAATATTTATTGCTTTTGCATTTATTTATTCAGCTGCACCAGGTCTTCGTCGCTGTTTAGTTGCAGCGTGTGAACTCTTAGTTGCGGCATGTGAGACACAGTTCCCTGACCAGGACTCGAACCCCAGGCCCCCTGCATTGGGAGTGTGGGGTCTTAGCCACTGGACCACCTGGGAAGTCCTGTTCCTTCACAGTCATGTAAAACAAGCCACATTCCTTTTCCATCCGAGAGCAACCTTAAGACAAGGAGCACATCTCAACGGATCCTCCTGCTTCCAGGAGAAATAGCTGCAATTCCGGACACCTCTTCTCATAAGACTCGGCTTCGGCCAGCTTCCTGCCTGTGTGCCTCGCGTGACCAACAGCAACACCGCAAGGGGTCTGCCAGGGGGCAGCCAGCTCCCCAGTGCCAGCCGCGCGGTAACCTGCTGAGACAGCTCTGCGGTCTCGTGTGCAGGGTCAGTACCATTATCCCCACCGCACACCTGAACACTGTCGCAGGGAGCAGGGAGCACCCTGCCCAGTGCTACCATCAGCAACGGAGCCCAGAGTCAAGTCCAGGCAACTGGATGAACCCACACCCCTGTGCCAGCCGCTCTCAAACTTGACAGCCGCTGGAATCACCCTGGTAAGTTCTAAAAACTACTGAGATGGGGATCCACCCCAGAAGCTGACCTTTACTGGACACCCCAATGTTCCAAAGGTGTCCGGGTGAAGGCAACACGCAGGCGAGGTGGATGCCGCCTCTGCCATGAGAGCACAGCATCCCCGGGGCAGTCTGGCTGGTGCTGGCAGGGCTGGACTAGAGAGAGGGGAGCAGTGGAAATTTCCAAGCTTCCCCAGTGGAGGACAACTCAGGGACAGGCCCAGACGTGGGTGACGAGAGCCAGCCTTGCAGGGAGGCTAAGTGAACACTCAGCTGGGGTGAGGTTAGAGGCACTGCAAGGCCCTCATTCTCAACAACAACAAAAAGAACAAGAGCAACAAGACGGAGACCACTCCTGACGGGGCTCGCGGCCTCAAGGGCTTCCTCCGGGAAGGACTCCTGCGGGTGGCGAGGCCCACCTTGGGCCCAGAGCCACCGTCTCCTCGAGGGAGCCACTCCCTGTCAGCTGCCAACTTCCTGACTTCCCTCAAAGCCAAGGATGGATGGAGATCTTATCCTCTTCACCGATTTGTGAATCCCTCAGGAAAGCAGCTGGCTGCCGGCTCCACAGGCCAAGGAAAGACTGGACACTTTCTCTAACCGCCTCTGAGGGTCCCTGACACTTCCATCCATCAGACATCCATCTGCAATGGGCTCTCCCACTGCGCCTCTCTTTCCCTTCCCTGGCATTGCCTGTGGCCCCTAAACTCAGGTTGCGTATGTGCGTGCCAAGTTGCCTCCATCGTGTCCGACTCTTTGCGACCCCACGGACTGCAGCCCGCCAGGCTTCTCTATCCATAGGGATTCTCCAGGCAAGAATACTGGAGTGGCTTGCCGCGTCCTCCTCCAGGGGATCTTCCTGACCCAGGGATCGAACCCACTCTCTTAAGTCTCCTGCTTTGGCAGGCAGGTTCTTACCCCTAGCACCACCTGGGTGTTTCGTGTTCAAGCAGGAGGGTGCTTCACCGGTTAGAGCCTGCCTATCGGGTGTTGGTTCCCTGGCTGTTGCTGGAAGCTCCCGCATCCGTCCGTTCCTTGGCCTTGCTCTTCCCTGGACCGCAGCACAGCACCAGGACACAGGACGGTGGTGACCCTGGGCTGCCCGCCAGGAATGGGGGCCCTTTTCCTCCACCCCTTCCCCTCCTCCCAGAGCCCGCCCCACGCGCCCCGGGGCGGGGACTCCCCCACCCCCAAGGCCATTCATATTTAATGCAAACATCTGGATGCAAATTTATTCACTTTTGTTTTACTCCCTTTCCTCTCAGACCCTCTCTAACATAAACCGCCTTTCATCCTAGACGGACAGGTGCTTCCCTAGGCTAGAAACACACAAAACAAAGATGGCACTGCGTGCAGCTTGAGCAGATCCTACAGCTCCAAGCTCCGTATTTTTAGGATTTTTCCAAACGGGAGTGCACCTCGGGGGCATCTACCCTCTGTGGAGTCGCAGTGACTCATGGAAGTCTCAACCCGGGAGAGGAATTTTGTAAACGGGGATAGGATATTAGTAGCCTGAAAGCCCCTAAATATAGTCTGTCCCCAAACCTGTAAATCCTCTTTTTCTAAGAGGATGATTTGGCAGACAACTTTGTTCCCATCCCTCCACAGTCTATGAACCTGGCTATTTCTTGGTCTGTGTCGCCAAGACTGAGGTTCTGAGGATTTAAAGAAAAGGGGAGTGGGAGAAAAGAGAGCAAGAAAGGCAAATGCTGATATATTTATATATCTATTTGTTTGGGATGGCAAAAGAATTGGTAAGTGCTTGAGGAATAAAAAAATCGAACAGATGTGGGATATTTATTAATGAGTTACTCACATTTCAGGTAAGGACCGTGAGGCTAACGTAGAGTTCATTCACTATAAAAGGTGTAGAAAATAGAGGGGCTGACTAGGGCTGCATTTTTGCAAAGAAAAGAGTAATGACCAAGAAGCCGTCCCAGGCAAATGTCTGTTTACTGCTGATTGCATTTCACTTCTTGCCTCTTTGTGTGTGTACATACACATGCACCCACAAATTCAGGAGCTATGAGCATCGATCCTCTCTTGTGCGAATGCTGTGTGTGTGTGCGCGCACATGGGTATAAACAATGTCAGTAGCTGGGACCAGAGAACAATTCTGTTGACGTGTTTCTTCCCAAATCCTCACAAAACATCTGCAAGGACAAAGACACCATAAATCTTTAAGAACTGCTTTTGAAATAACAACACTAATTCAAAAAGACACGTACACACCTATGTTCACTGTACTGCAGCATTTGCAATAGCCAAGATATGGAGACAACGTAAATACCCATCAGAGGCTGAATGGATAAAGAAGATGTGGTAAGTATTTTACAATGGAATACTACTCAGCCATGAAAAAGATGTAATTTTGCCACAGACAGCCACATGGATGGACCTCCAGTCGACTATGCCAAGTGGAATAAGTCAGATGGAGAAAGATACATACCATACAATTTTACTATTTGTGGAATCTAAAAAACTAATCAACAAACAAAAAGCTCAAAACAAATAAAAAAATAAACAAAAAACCAGCAACATGTATTATGCCTGAAAGGAGGATGTATACTGGTATCAATGGTTACAGAAGACTGGCAGTGGTTACCAGAGGAGGAGAAAGGGAAAGGACAGAATGGATGGAGGGGGTCAACTGTATATGATGGATAAGGGCGGTTCAGGGGAAATGAACTGAAGGATGTATAATGACATCAGCGAGCATGGATGACGCTTCCCTCCACAGGAGGTTCCTTCTACAGCAAGACCTGCTCGAGTGGTACCCAGCTCGTGCTGTGGGGCTCACAGAAACAAAACAGGAAACGCTAACCTTGCATAAAGGTCTCTTTTTGCATGAGCAAAGCCTTGTATCACCTCCATAGGGTCGTCAAGAAGAACCCATGATGCTGAAAAGACTCATGGAGAATTTTAACTCTCTCACATGGAAGCTAGTGTGAGAAATACAAGATGATGATCATAAAAATCACTGTGGCTAGGAAAAGAAAGGATGGCCATCACATGCAGTTTGAAAAATCCTAAATGTGATGTATCAGAAACATTAAAGCTATCATTTGGGGCATATTTACTCTAAGAGGTAAAATTCAGGCAGTTCTTTTGGGCTGACGGAGAGGCCCAGAGGATACTGGATTCTCAGCTGCAGGTATATCTGAATCTAGACGTGTAATTTGTATATTTATCAACAGAAAATACAAGTTTTAGAATGGCGGTCCCCAACTATTTGGGCACCAGGGACAAGTTTCATGGAAGAAAAGTTTTCCATGGACCTGGTGGGGGTGGGGGAGGGTGAATGGTTTCAAGATGATTCGTGCGCATTGCATGCACCGTGCCCTTTATTTCCGTCATTGCTATATCAGCCCCACCTCAGATCATCAGGCGCTAGATCTCGGAGGCTGGGGGCCCTGCTTCAGCAGGTCAAAGCCAGCACTGACTGAAAGCCGGACTGCGCAGCCGGTGGTGGGCACCAGCAACAGCAGCATCTCCTGGGACTCTGTTCAAAATGAGGACTCTCGGATCCCACCCAGATCTAAAGACTCAGAATCTGCCCTTTTTTTTTTTTTTCAAGATCCCCAGGGGATTCATACACACAGAAAGTTTGAAGATTTTTTGCAGTGTATCGGCCAAAAATTCACCCCAGGGGACTTCCCTGGTAGTCCAGTGGCTAAGATGCCATGCTCCCAAAGCAGGAGGTCCGGTTTGATCTCTGGTCAAGGAACTAGGATCCTACATCCTGCAACTATGACCCCATGTGCCACAATTAAGACCTGGAGCCGCCAAAATAAATGAATATTGAAGAAAAAAAAAAAACTCACCCCAAACCCATCACGGGGTGTTGGAAAAAAACCTCAGAGTCAACGAGGGTATTAGAGGTTGGATGAACAGTTGACAAAAGCCAAGTGGCTCTTCCAGCTAACCTCCTAAAATAAGCCGCTAGTCCCATTTCTTATATGGTGTATCATCCTAACACTTCTAGCTACTTTGCACTAACTTCTGTGATAAATTCTTTCAGAAGTTTGCTATTGTCTCCTAAATTATGCGATGTGATATTTGGCCACTGTTTCTTGCTTCCCTGGTGACTCAGATGGTAAAGAATCTGTCTGCAGTACAGGCAACCCAGGTTGGATTCCTGGGTCAGAAGATCCCCTGGAGAAGGCCATGGCTACGCACTCCAGTATTCTTGCTTGGGAAAATCCCATGGACAGAGGAGCCTGGTGGACTGCAGTCCATGGGGTTGGAAACAGACACAAGTGAGCAACTAACATTTATGAACATATACTGAACATACATGCCTCTAAGTTCGTTCTGTACAGACACATCTACACTTTTTGAGAACCGTGTACTTGGCAGGCTTCCCTTTTGCCGTTTGTTATCCGTGCCTCACTGGCGTGTGTTAACAGGGCCACTGACACTCCTTTTCAGGGCTGGATAACAACACATCCCAGCTGCTGGGCTGGACCCCTTCCCTGTTTGCTGCTACTGCTGCTAAGTCACTTCAGTCGTGTCCGACTCTGTGAGACCCCTTAGACAGCAGCCCACCAGGCTCCCCTGTTCCGGGGATTCTCCAGGCAAGACACTGGAGTGGGTTGCCATTTCCTTCTCCAATGCATGAAAGTGAAATGTGAAAGTGAAGTCGTTCAGTCGTGTCCGACTCTTGGCGACCCCATGGACTGCAGCCCACCAGGCTCCCCCATCCATGGGATTCTCCAGGCAGGAGCACTGGCGTGGGGGCCACTGCCCTCTCCAGTTTGGGGCATTTCTAATCCTCACTGTTATCAACAGAGGTGTTGTGGACCTCTCGGTGCACATCACTGATTTCCCCCTTCTGAGTTGTTTCTTGGGGGGTTCTTGTTGTTTAGTCGAGGTCATGTCTGACTCTTTTGTGACCCTGTGGACTGTAGCCTGCCAGGCTCCTCTGTCCGTGGTATTTCCCAGCAAGAACACTGGAGTGAGTTGTCATTAAGACCCAGTTCCTGACCTTGAGGATCTTTCAGGAGTTGCGGGATGCAAAGATGGCAACACCCAGGGTCACAGAGCTGGGCAGGTGCCCCGACGTGCTGGGCTCTCCCTCCCAGAGCACTGCCCTCCCCTGGCCGCCCTGCTCACAGCTCGGGGGCTGGCCTTCACAAACTGTCTCTCGGGGTCCCGTGCCTCCTGACTTCCCAGAGGGCTGACTGGTGGGGGACTCCAAGAGGAAGTGGGCAAAGGGAGGTCAAGAAGGAGGGGTCTGTCCCTGGAGGCCACAGGCTGTCAGTTCACGTGCTCCTGACCCAAGCTTCTGTCTGGCATCTTCTCCCAGCCCCCGGAGCCCCGTGTCCGTCTTGCCCCTCCAGGCTCGGAGCCGGCCATGGTTTCCCCATTCTCTCCCAGGCTGCTTCACCTTCTACTGCTGATTTCCCGTAACCCTGCCTGCCCTCTCTCAACAGTCTGTCATTCTCCTCAATGACCTATTTAGGATGCGCCTTCTGTTCCCGAGGGCTGGGGTCAAGGGACAGGGACAGGGGATTCTAACCAATGGGGGTGGCGTGTGACAATCTAGCCAGAAGTGTCTGCTGAGCTGTAACCCAGAAGGCAAGGACATGTGACCCAAGCATGAGGCGGGGGTTGGGGGTTGATGGATGGGAGGCATTTTTTTTAAAGGATTATTTAAAATATTTTTTGGCTTAAAATAATTGCCCCTTTGTAAAAGATGACAGCATCCAATAACAACTGGGGAAGACTGCTGCATGTCTTGCTCAGTTTCATGCAGCACTTTACTCACAGATGCCCATCAAACTCTGTCTTCAAGACAACCAAAGAGGAGACAAGGAAGCGAGCTCCAGGTCCTTAAGCAGGAGCCCTAAGCTACAGGGATGGCACTGGGCCACCCACACACCTGCTCACTCCATTCACCAGCGAGCCTGTGACCTCAGCCGCAGGTCACAGCCAGACTCCAGTATCTAGTATCTAGTGCCTGTGCCTGCCCCGCAGGTTCCTGGAGTTTTCTTACCGGACATGCAGGGAGGGAATCTTCCTGACACTCTCAACCCCACCCTTGCCTCCCAGGCCCACCTTGACATTTTGACTGATGACAGCTGGTAATCAGCTCCTCACCCTGCCCATGCTTCCTGGTCTCTACGAAAGCTCCCCCAGCTCCCACCCTGAGGTCTTACTGTGCCCCGCCCCACATCTCCCAAGCTGGCACCCTCCAGGGCCCCCAGAGGGTACACTGGGTTTGACGCCCATGGCCAACTGTAAATTTTCATTATCAGCTGAAAGCAACCATTTTAAAAGTTTTTAGGGGGAGGAGTTTATTTGTAAAGGGGAAGGCAATATTAATACTGAAGAAAAACCATCATTTGATAAAATTCAGGAGTCAATTCTAATTTTTTAAAATATGCTAAAAACCTATATATCAAAAACCAACAATAAACATATTAAACGATGAAATACTAAAGTTATTCCATTAAAATCTGGACTGTGACACAGATGCCTCCTTTTCCAAAATTATTCAATCTACTTTTACAAGTTCTCACTAAATCAGTAAGATGAAAAAATTAGCTAAAGAGTATAAATACTAGAAAAAGATATGGGTATAGGTATATATGACTGTACACCTAGAAAACTAGAGATTCTATTTTTAAAACCTATTCTAAATATTGAGAGAATTTGATGAGGTAGCAACATAAAACAAATGTACAAGATTCAAAAGCTCTTATCCATGCTAGCAATAACTAGTTCTAAAAGGAATGGAAGGAAGTCCCCGGTGGTCCAGGGGTTAAGAATCCACCTTCCAATGCAGGGGATGTGGGTTTGATTCCTAGTCAGGGAACGAAGACTTCCCATAAGCCTCATGGTACAGTAATAAGTAAGTAAATAAATAAAAGGAAAGGAAATGGAGTTGCAGGATATTAACACACACAAGTCAGTAGTTTTCCTTTTTTTTTAATTGGCTGCTCAGCTTGCAGGATCTTAGCTCCCTGACCAGGGATGGCACCTTCACCCCACGCAATGGAAGCACAGAGTCTTACGTGAGAATCACCGCTAGGGAATTCCCAATAGTCTTCCAACACACTGGCAATGAACAAATGTAATATGACATTAGAAACATGGTGCAATTTACATTAGTACCCCTCTCAAAATGATATACTTAGGTAAATCAGATGAAATGTGTACAAGATCTATAGGAAAAGCTATAAAACTCAGCGGAAAATATCAAAATAGGACTAAATAAATGGAAAGATATTTTATGTTCATGGATAAGAAGAATCAATATTGCTGTCGGCTTGTCCCAACTTGATCTATAGATTCAATGCAATCCCAAACAAAATCCCAGTGAGTTATGCTGTGGACATCAACAAACCAGTTCTAAAGTTTTCACAGAGATGTAAAACACCCAGAATAGCCAACACGAAAAGTAAGAAGAACAACGTTGGAAGGATGACACTACCTGATGTCAAGACTTACTACAAAGCTACAGTAATTAAGAGAGTGTGGCACTGACCAAAGGATAGGAACTAATGGGAAAAGGAACAGTATAGAGAGCCCAGAAACAGAACCACATAAATACAGTCAAGTGACCTTTGACAAAGGAGCAAAGGTGATATACTGGTGCAAAGACAGTCTTTTCAACACATGGTGCTGGAACAACTGGACATCCACATGTAGAAAATAAGCAAACAAATAATGTAGACACAGACCTTATGCCCTTCACAAAAATTAACTCAAAATGGATCCCAGACTTAAATGTAAGACACACAACTACGAAACTCTTAAAAGCCAACATGGGGGAAAACCTACATGATCTTGGGTGTGGCAATGATACAACACCAAAGACACATGCATGAAAGGAAGAATTGATGAGCTGAACTTCATTAGAATTGAAAACTTCTGCTCCACAAAGCAACGTCAAGAGAATGATAAGATAAGCCACAGACTGGAGAAAATATTTGCAAAAGACATATCTGATAAAAGACTGTTTCCAAAATAAACAAAGAACTCATAACTCAACAGTAAGAAAATAAACAACCTGATTCAGAAGGGGGACACCGCACCAAGGGAAATAGACACATGGCAAACAAGCACAGGAACACGTGCTCTGCATCACATCCTCAGGGAAGCACAAAGGAAAACGACAGAGAGACGCCACTACAGCCGCTAGAGCAGTCAAAACGCGGACACCGGCACCACCAACTGCTGACGAGCACGGGGAGCAAGAGGAGCTCTCGTTCATTACTGATGGGAACGCAAAATGGTACAGCTACTTTCTCTCCGGCGGCTGGCTGAGAGGTTTCAAAAGGGCGGTGCAGCCGAAGGACACGCTGCAGCTGGCGAGCGCGGCCGAGGTCGGCTTTGTGCGCTTCTTCCAAGGCATGCCGGAGAAGCCGACCGCCACAGTGCGCCTTTTTGACCGGGATGGCTTCTACACCGCACACCAGGAGGACGCGCTGCTGGCCGCCCGCGAAGTGTTCAAGACCCAGGGGATGGTCAAGTACATGGGGCCGGCAGTCCACGTGGGTGTCTGCTTCTCAGCCCCCACCTTGGCTCTGTGGATCTCATCACAAACGCTGCCAATCCTCGTTATCACAAATGCCAGTCCAGGACTGAAATTTAGAATAGGAGGGGTTTAGGGAGACCGTTTTATGTCACCAACGTGGTTTTACCTGTTGGCCGAACATGATTAATATCACTGTTCAGCGCAGGGACTTACAGTGTCTAGAGTTGCTAGGCAGTATTGGTGGTCGGGACCTTGAACTCTGGAGCCAGATTGCCTGGATCCAAGTCTTAGCCCCTCCTCTTACCAGCTGTGTGTCCTTGAGTTAGTCACGGATGTCTGTGTCTCCGCTCGGCATTCAGCGCCCTCGGTAACCCATCCCCATTTCTCTAGCATTAAATCTCCCTGGAAAGCTACTACAAACTTCTCACCCTCTTGCGAGTTAGATGTTCTAAACATCTTGTTTTATTTTAATCTTTTATCCCTGACTCTTTTGTGAATGAACATTCTAGGAGAAGTAAGGAGTTGCAGGTCCCTGGTGGCTCAGACGGTAAAGCCTCTGCCTGCGGTGCAGCAGACTCGGGTTCGATCCCTGGGTTGGGAAGATTCCCTGGAGGAGGAAATGGAAACCCACTCCAGTACTCCTGCCTGGAGAATTCCATGGACTGAGGAGCCTGGTAGGCTGCAGGCCATGGGGCTGCAAAGAGTCGGACACGACTGAGCGACTTTATTTTACTTTCCTTTAGAAACAGTTTGGCAGTTTCCTACAAAAGGAAACATATTCTTTCCGTTCAACCCAGAAGTCATACTCCATGGTGTTACCCAAAGGAGAGAAGAACCTAGGTGCACACAGGAGGCTATATGAGGTGGTTTCCATCACCTTTATCCATGACTGCCAAGGCAGGGAAGAAACCAAGATGTCCTTCGGTGTGTAAATGGATAAACTGTGATAGATTCAGATGACGGAATATCATTCAGCACTAAAAGGAAAGGAGGGCTTCCCTGATGGCTCAGACAGTAAAGTGTCTGCCTGCAAGGTGGGAGACCTGGGTTCGATCCCAGGGTCAGGAAAGATCTCCTGGAGGAAGAAATGGCGACCCACTCCAGTATTCTTGCCTAAAAAGTCTCATGGATGGAGGAGCCTGGTAGGCTTACAGTCCACGGGGCTACAAAAAGTCAGACATGACTGAGTGACTTGTCATCACTTGTCAAAAGGAAATGAGCTAAAACGCCGTGAAAAGATATTGGAGGAACTTAAATACATATTGCTAAGTGAAAGAAGCTGACCTGGAAACGCTACACACTTCCTGATTCCAACTATACGGCATTCTGGAAAACACAGAACTATAGTGACAACACTTTGGCCACCTGATGTGAAGAGCCAGCTCGTTTGAAAAGACCCTGATCCTGGGATAAATTGAGAGCATGAAGAGAAGAGGGCGACAGAGGATGAGATGATTGGACGGCATCGCTGCCTCAATAGACACGAACTCCAGGAGATGGTAAAGGACAGGGAAGCCTGGTGTGCTGCAGTCCACGAGGCCGCAAAAAGTCAGACAGGACTTGGTGACTGAACAACAACAGTGGAGACGTTAAAAAGACTAGTGGTTGGCCCAAGTGAGGGAGGGATGAACCGGTGGAGCATGGCATTTAAGGGCAGTGAAAATACTCTGTATGATACCTTAATGACAGATACGTGTCACCACATCACCAGCCAAGCCCACTAACAATCCCCAGGAGATAAAAAACAGACTCTGGTAATAATAACCTTTTCTTTCCCTCCATGTTGGTGTAGCTTCACTTCTCACAGCGGGCTGCATGCAGTGAAATGGCGGCGCCAACATCGCTACAGCACACAACACCGCGCTTCAAGATGGCTGCCGAGGGCAGGCTGGAGCCCGCGCAGTGGAGTGCGCCTGCGCCTGCGCCTGCGCCTGCGCCTCGGGAGCCCCGCCCCGCCCCGCTGACAAGTCCCTGCGAAGCGGTCCTGCCCACAGCCTGGCGGAACGTGAGTGCCCTGGGGCCCTGGCTTGAACCTCCCCAGCCTCTGATGAGAGGAGGACATTTTCCTTGGCCCTGAACCAGACTGGGTCTTGTCCTGTTGGCGTGAGTGACACTGGGCAGGAAGGCCTTTGGTGAAGCCCAACTCGAAAGGGTGGCTGAGAGTTTGTAATTTGTCTAAGTCCATAGACTATACTCGCCACTGGAGAAGAATCCGCCTGCCAATGCAGGAGACACAAGAGACGGCGGGGGCGGGGGCGGGCGGAGAGAGGGGTAAGACTCCTGGGTCGGGAAGACCCCCTGGAGGAGGGAACGGCAAACACTCCGGTATTCTTGCCCGGAAAAATCCCACGGACAGAGGAGCCTGGTGGGCTGCAGGCCACGGGTTGCAGAGAGTTGGACCCGACTGAGCACATGTGTGCACATGGAACGCGCAGTGCCAAGCTCAGCGAGCCCTAACGCAAACCATGGACTTTGGGTGATTATGAGGGGTCAGTGTGTATCCATCGACTGTAACAAATGTACCGCTCAGTTAGGCAGTGTTGACAATGGGGAAGGTTATGCACAGGTGGGGGCAGGGGAACCACCGTAAATCTCTGAACCTTCCACTGAATTTTGTTGTGAACCCAGAACAGCCTTAAAAATATTGTCTTAACAATTAAAAAAAGAACAGATAATCTTATTCATAACAGAGGAGAAAACAAAATACCTGTGAATTAATATAACAAGAAATACAAAACTTTAAGCTATAGAATTTTATTAAAGGACCGAAAACAAAATGATCCTGGTTGGGGAAACATCCTCAAAGGGAATATAGTGATTTATTAAGAATTCTAATCCAAACGCCAAGAAAATGTTTACATGCTGGGTAAGTAATCTTAATATTCTTATGGGAGAATAAATGTGCAAAAATTGCTAAAAACGTTTTAAAACAAAATTGCTGAGACAGCTGCCTTTCCATGTATTAAAACTAATTTTTTAAAGCATAATACACTCTACAGAATTGACACAGCAACACACATATGAGGCAAAGAAAGAGAGCAGAGAGCCCAGAAGCAGAACAAAACGGGTACAGGAACCTAGAGTGTGATACAGGAGGCACATCAGTTCAAGGGCGGGGGAGACGAATTATTCATAAATAATGTTGGGACGACTAAGAAGCATCTGGAAAAAGTTCAAACACCCTGTTACCATACCACATTAAAAAGTACATGTCAAGAGAAATTGAGTTTCAAGAGTAATTGAGTTTTTGTGTCAAAAATAAACAATGAAAAATTTAGAAGAAAACACTGGGGGAAATATTTGCTTAAAATAGAGACAGTCTTAAGCCAAACAAAAGTCCCAGAAGCAGGGCATTCCTAGTGACTCAGCGGTAGAGAATCTGCCTGCTGATGCGGGAGACACAGGTTCTGTGCCTGGTCCAGGGAGATCCCACATGCCATTGGGCTGCTCAGCCCATGCACAACAGCTGCTGAGCCTGCCTCTGGGGCCCGAGAACTGCAGCTAGTGAGCCTACACGTGGAAACTCCCGAAGGCCACGTGCCTTAGAGCTGTGCTCTGCAACCCAAGAAGCCCAGGTACAGTGATGAAGAGCAGCCCCTCTCATAGCGGCTACAGGAAGGCCCAAGTGCAACAGTGGAGACCGAGCGCAGCCAAAAGGAAGTGAGCAAAACTGTGTGTGAAAAAGATCCCAGAGGCTGAAAAAGAAAGACTGAGGGATTTAGCTACATGAAAATTTTGCTATGGTGTCGTGGTGTCATCTTGACAAAAGACATCACAAAGTCAAAAAATAAACCACAGGCTGGAGGAAAACACTTGCATCATTATGACAGCCTTGGGGTGACTATCCCCAACAATTCTAATCCTGTAAATTGGCAATGAAAGGAAAAACAACCCCAAAAGTATACAAACAATAACATATAGATAGGCAATTCACACAAGAGGAAATGTAAATGGCCAGTACGTTTATGAAAAAAAAAGTTCAGACTCCCTAGTGATCTGAAATTAAAATGAGGTATCTTTTGACAAACTTGACAGAATCCAGCCTCTGTGAGAATGTGGAGAAATGGTCACTCTCTGGCGATGGTGTGATTTGTTGTATTTTTTGCAAATTAGAGTGTTTCAGTAAAAACTACAATTAAAATTGGGCATACTTAGTAATCCCACTTTATCTTTTCTATAGAAGTAAAAGCTTCAATGCTCATATACATGGGGTTTTTGGTTGAAGTATTATTTATAATAGTAAAAAACTAGACATCATTGGAAAGACTATCCATAGAACTGAATAATTTATAGCAAAGTTTTGTGTACAATATTTGCGTGGGTGCTGTTACTTTAGTCCTGTCTGACTCTTTGTGACCCTATGGACTGTAACCCATCAGGCTCCTCTATCCATGGGATTCTCCAGGCAAGAATACTGGAGTGCGTTGCCATGCCCTCCTCCAGGGGATCTTCCCAACCCAGGGATCAAACCTGTGTCTTTTATGTCTCCTATGTCAGCAGGCGGTTCTTTACCACTAGCACCATCTGCAACTCAAATGATTTAGGTCTTGATATACTGATCTGGGAAGACAGCCATGCTATTTTGTTAAGAGAAAGGGAAAAACGAATTGCAAAATAATAGGTATAATATGACACCTCTTCTTTAATATAAAACAATATGACATATGATTTGCATTGCTATGCAATAGGAAATCAAAAAGTTCACATCCAGTTCTGCAAAGATGGAGAAGAAAGGAAGGGAGACGATTAAATGTTTGGGGTTTTCTTATGCTGAACTATATTGTTTAAAATAGTTTCAATCCACATGTGGCACTTTTATAATTTAAAGAAAATCATAGCAGGCCGAGAGAATTGTGTGTGGGGTAGGAGGACTGCCTGTTTTTATACAGGAGAGGAGGCCACAGCACCAGCTGCCCGGGTGGGGAGGGGGCAGTGAACGCTGTGGGCCGCTTCCAGGCTTCGGATTCAGGGGGCGTCCAGACTTGCCATCCTGCCCGGTGCCAGTAGTCAGTGCCCTGTGGGGTCCCTCAGCACCAGCCACCAGCCCTGACTCACCAGGGCAGCGCCCGAGAGCCTGTTTTTCATCCAAGGTCATCATTTTCTCTCCCAAGGTCACCCTGTGGACGCAAGGCCTTGGGCCTCCGGGTCTCCCTTTTCCTTAATGTTCCTCTTTAAAGAAAAAGTCAGCTCTTATAAATGACTCCAACAAAGTCAAACTCGTGTTATGAAATTCCTCTTAAGAAATAAATAATTGAAATGTTGAGACTCAGTGACAGTTGCTTACTCGAAGCTGCGTGTTGGTGAATGGCCTTCGGCGCACCCTTGACTTCCGTTTCTGAGGAATCGCAGGTCAACCTGCCACAAACGTGGCTCCTTGTAAACGAAGGCAAGAGGTCAGAACTCACAACCGCGCTCGTTTTTCTAAAACACTAATTTTTTTTTCCCTCCGTGTTGCAATTTACTTCATCCCTGTGATTATTCATTTGTTGGATTTAAGGAGAAAGGAAATCTGAGACTCACACAAAGAGAGGAGCCTTTTATGGAGACTTCCATCTGGGAAACAGATTTATGAGGCTTTCTGAGACCGAGAATAACTTTACTGTGATGAAGCACCAGGCAAGGCCACCCCGCCCAGCTCCACGCCAGCCCCCACCCCAGCCCCCAACCCTGAACGTGTGGGGCTTGGGGAAAATGAATGCAGAAAGATGCTCAGATGGAAGGATTCAGGAGGCGTTATGGTCGAGACCTGAATAAAGCCGTCCTTTCTATGTAGAGTGAAATAGAACTGGGCTATTCTTTAAGGGCTGATCTGGTTTTTTTTCTAATGACTTCTCAACCATGTGGCTGCTCGATCTGAAATACAGGGAAGGAAGTGGCAGGGCAGCTGCCCATCTCGAGCAAACATGTGCGGGATGTCAGAAGGAACAGCAGTGCCAGGAGCCAGCATCGCGCCCGCCTGGGTCATCCCCCTGCAAACCACACATTGGCCAGTAACAGAAGAGCAACGGCTCGGCGGGACCCGACGTGGAATTACAAGTGGCCGATTTCACAGCAAGATTCAAAGCAGGAAGCGAAGTAGCTTTGCCACAAGTTTATTGTCAGAAACAGCTTTCCAATCTTTTGGGGGCTTTTTGGCTTCACAATACCCTAGTGAAAGGGGACCCCAAAGTGCTCTTCTGGGAGAAACTAGAAAGCCTTTTAACCCTGCCTGCTAAGGATGACAAGCAAAGTGAAGTGAAAGTCACTCGTGTCTGACTCTTTGTGACCCGCCAGAATTCTGGAGTGGGTAGCCGGTCCCTTCTCCGGGGGATTTTCCCAACCCAGAGATTGAACTCAGGTCTCCCACGTTGCAGGTGGATTCTCCACCAGCTGAGCCACCAGGAAAGCCCAAAGATGACAAAGAATAGGAGAAAACACAGACAAAAACTGAAACCAGGGCCTCAAACAGTAACAACAGAAGCCTGGGAATTCCCTGGCGGTCTAGTGGTTAGGACTCCGCGTTCTCACTGCCGAGGGTTCAAACCCCGGCTAGGGAACAAACAAACAAAAGAGAAACAGCAGAGGCCTGAGCCCTAAGCTGGAAGTGCTGATAGCAGTACTATTCCCCGCAGTCAGAGGGTAGGATCAACCTGAGTTGTCCATCCACTGGTGAGTGCACAGAGAAAATGAGATGGATGCATACAGCGGAAAACGAGTCAGCCCGAAAAAGGAAGGGGGTTCTGACACACACCACACCATGGATGAACCCAGAGGACATTATGGTCGGTGAACTAAGTCATCCCCAAAGGGCAAACTGTATTACTCCTCCGACACGAGGCCCCTCCAGGTAATCATATCCACAGAGACAGAAAGGAGGGTGCTGGCCAGGGCACGGGAGGAGGGAGGCTGGGGAGTGACTGTTTACTGGGGACAGAGGTTCAGTTTGAGAAGATGAGAAAGCTCTGGAGATGGACGGGGGTGATGGTTCTGCAACAACTGAATCTACTTAATCCCTCTGAACTGTACATTAAAAAATGGTTAAAATGGTAAATGTAATGTTATGCATATTTTAGCAGCAAAGAAAAGCAAACAAAGCTACCTGAATTTAACAAGCATGATCTGAAAATCTGCCACACTAAGGACACATGTGCAAGCAAAGCCACACATTGAAAAAACAGGATTAATAATCCAGTTCAGGTCTGGCTCACAAACATCTCACTGAAAATGAAAGTACATCCACTCAACTCTTGCTATATTTTCACCCAAAGTTTGGAAGTTCCTAAACAGTACATGTTCCCCCAAATCTGAATTGCTTCCCTGCTCATTTCATTTCCCAATTCTCATCCTGTTTGCTTGTGACCAGAGGTATGTTTGCCAACCATCGATTCACATGTTTTCAGGGCAGTGCGCTCACTCTGTATCAGATGTAACCTTGACCCCAAGCTCCTTCCGAAGACCTGAATCCAGTCTCCCTTCAGGTGGAGGGGCTGGCCTGGTGAAGACAGGCTTCCTTAGGGTGGGAGACAGGGGCACGCTAGGCAACAGCAAGTTAAAAATAAATCCAGTGCTCTTCAAGTTTCAGTTCATGAAACAGCACACAGCAGTGAATGCTGGTGGGAAATGCTAGATCAGCGTGCATTTCAATCCTGACTCTGCCCCGAAACTCATTCTGTGATCTTGGGCAACAGCAAGTTTCTGAACCTTGTCCTCTGACTGCCAGTGGGGGAAATCGTTGTAATTTCAGAGGGCAGAGTTCTCAACAGGAGGGGCCGGGGGGAGGGAGAGAGAGTCCTGCTGAGGGTGGCAGGACAGATCGTAGGTGGTACCATGCCCAGCAGTTATAACGTAATCCACACCAAAGACGGTCATTGTAATCAGAGCCCTGAGAGCATTTGATAAGGACAGGTGCTGAAGGCATCAGGCAGAGCACCTAATAAGTAGTCAGTGTTAATAATCCCAGCTCCCTTCAGCTCTCTAAGCAAAAGGCTTTTGCAAAGTTCCTTCTGGTCCGAGTCTGTCCTTTCGCATCCCTTCACATCTTCCCTTCAAAACGACATGGTTGTTTTGTTCAGGCGCCCAGTCATGTCCAGCTGTTTGTGACCCCCTGGACTGCAGCGCGACAGGCTCCTCTGTCCTCCACTATCTCCTGGAGTTTGCTCAGACTCATGTCCACTGAGTCAGTGACGTCATCCAACCATCTCATCCTCTGTCACCCCCATCTCCTCTTGCCTTCAATCTTTCCCAGCATCAGGTCTTTTCCAATGAGTCGGCTCTTCACATCAGGTGGCCAAAGTATTGGAGCTTCGGCTTCAGCATCAGTCCTTCCAATGAATATTCAGGGTTGATTTCCTTTAGGATGGACTGATTTGATTTCCTTGCAGGCCAAGGGACTCTCAAGAGTCTTCTCCAGCCCCACAGTTTGACAGCATCGGATCAGCATACAGTGTACATGAAACGTGGGGCTTAGCCTTCATCACGCAGGTTTTCACTTATCATGCAGGTGGCATTTCTTGAGCATCTTCTGTGTGCAGGGAACCTGGGTCTGGCAGAGGCAGCAGAAACCAGACCAGGAGCAGAGGACTTGTTTCACGGGAGGTGGGCAGCCCCAGGTGTACAGACAGCCCAGGCCATGGAAGCGGGCTCACTTGCTGAGGGCTGAGATGACTGCAGGTCTCGGGGCAAGAAGCTTGGGAGCTTGTCTTCTGACCCTCGTGGTTGGAATGCATGCTCCTCTGTACTCCTGGGTGGCTCGCAAGCAAACCAGACTGGCAGGGCTAGCCCAGGTCACTGCGGCAGAGCCCAGACGTCATTCTTGCCTCATTTTAAACCCAGATCTGAGCTCGGGCCTTGCAGACAGGCAACTTTGCACGATGGCGACAAACAGAAGCATAAACATTAGTGGATTTAAATATTGGCTGAACCATCTAACAGTGGGGTGACCTCAGTTAAGAACTTCACCTCTCTGGGCCACCATTTCCTCATCTATAAAATAGGAAGGAAAAAAAAATATTTGCCCTTTTGTGAAGATTAACTAGGGCAGAGCCCATAACCCAAGACTGGTTGCTGTTAAGTCGCATCTGACTTGGCGCCCCCATGGACTGCAGCACATGAGGCTGCCCTGTCCCTTACCATCTCCAGGAGTTTGCTCAAGTTCATATCCATTGAATCAGTGATGCCATCCAACCATTTCATCCTCTGAACACAAGGGTTAGCACACAGTAACTGCTCAATAAATAATAATGAATAAGCTCACAGCCTGGAGCAAGACCCAGGCTTTCTGCTTGCAGTAATAATACCCAAATTCATTAGCTTTTGCTACGTGACAGGTACTGTGCTAAAAGTCTTACATATACACAGGGACTTCCCTGCTAGTCCAGTGGCTAAGACTCCGCACTCCCAATGCAGGGGGCCAGCTTTGAGCCATAGTCAGGGAACCAGACCCTGCACACCAAAACGAAGAGTTGACATGCTGCAGCTAAAGACCCCGCATGCCACACTGAGGCTGGGAGACCACATACCACAGCCAAGACCTGGCCCAGCCAGATTAATGAACTCTTTTTATTTTTTCAGTCTTACCTATAGAACAAGTGTCTCAAATTTCATTCTAATCTTATGAGGTAAAGCATATCTCTTCCTACATGGAAGAAACAAAGCTTGGAAAAGTGAAACATCCTGAGTACGACCACAGAGCCAGGGTTCGAAGCCCAGCTGAAGTACTGGAAACCACTCCTGCACCTCACGGAAGGCAAGGTGATAACCCCACTCGCCAAGAGAGCGAGTCAGGATAAGGCCCACTCACCTCCCTGCGAGCAGGGGTCCACCAGGGTCCACCAGGGCACAGTCTGTGTGAAGAAACAGACGACGCTAAGTGAAGCCTTCTGCAAAGGCACGGGTCCTGCTCAGACAACCGCAGTCTAGCAGAAAAGGCAGACACAGTCCATAGAACTCATCACCTTAGACGTGTTTGCAGTATTACTCAGCCATCACCAAGAATGAAATAATGCCATTTGCAGCAACACGGATGGACCCAGAGATGATCGTACTAAGGGAACTAAGTCAGAAAAGCGCATGTTATATAAAATCACTTATATGTGGAATCTAAACTACGGTACAAACCAATACAATCTACAAACCAAAAACAGACTCACAGACATAGAGAACAGCCTTGTAGTTGCCAAAGGGGCGGGGGTGGGGAGCAGAGGATTGACAGCTTGGGATGCGCAGAGGTGGACGGTTGTATTCAGGAAGGATAAACTGCAAGGTCCTACGATACAGCACAGGGAACTAGATTCAACATCCTGTGATAAACCATAATGGAAAAGAATATGAAAAAGAATATATATGTGTGTAGCTGAGTCACTTTGCTGTCTAGAAGAAATTGACACAACATTCTAAATCAACTATACTTTAATAAACTTTTTTTAAAAAGCAAAAACCAACTGAAGTAATGAAGACTATGCTGGGAATTTCCTGGCGGCCCAGTGGTTAGGGCTCAGTGCTTTCACTGCCTGGGGCCTAGGTTCAATCCCTGGGGAACTGAGATCCTGCAAGCCACACGGCACAGCCAAAAAAAAGAAAAATGTTTACAGATTAAGTGCTTTTGCCAGTGCTTAGGAGTTTACAAATGAGTACGGAAAGCTCTTCGTTTGAAAACACGTTCCGACCATGTGTGTGGCGTGCAAAGTCCCCTTTCCATAGAGACACGGTGTTTCCCTGGTTCTCCGCACGTGGGTCCATCTGTGCTCGTCCACCGTGGCCTTGGCCAGTCCATCACAGCCCCAGTCCTCCAAGCCAAGCCTGACTTCCATGTCCAGGATCAGGACCGACCCCAGGAAGTGGGGTTTACGGGACATCAACTCAACCCACAGGTACTTTTCATCTTCCTTGACCTCATCCAACACTGCCCACTCTTTGACCCACTTGTGGTCTCGTGGGTTGCTGCAGACACCACAGCCCTGCCCAACACTTCAGGCCCATAAAATGCAATTTCTCATTCCCCTCATCTGGAAATCCTGCAACTTCTGGGAATGTGCTTAGGATCCCAGTTCTTCTCAAATCCCCCAGAACGGGGGCCCAGCTTTGCAAGGTCTGGGGCTTGCCCTCTGAGGGCTGCCACACCCCCACCCCGGGAAGCTCGGGCACCTGCTCTGAGTCATCCACCTCCCCCTGACACCTTGACCTCAGCTGACTGGACCCCAAAGTGGCCACCGAGAGACCGGCCTGAGATGGGCACTGTGACCCCAACTCCAGGCCCATCCTCAAACTAGACTTTTACTGCTAAGGATTTTTGAATATAATGCACACAGATGGTCACAGGAGTCGGTCACAGGAAGCAGGGAGCTGGACAAGCAATAGCAGAAAAGGAGTCTCCAGGCAGCAGGAAGAAGAGCAAAGAGGAAGTTCCGCAGTGGCGGGTACCACCGTTTCTAGGGGTAGAAGAGCTGGTTGCCAGGGTAACGCTCAACCTTGAACATCCTTCCCATCCCTGAGAGGCCTGTGGAAGCATGACCCACCTCCCCTCTTTCTCTGGGTGTCCCCCCATCAAACCCCATCACTTGCAGCAACTGACCTTGGTCTCCACACTTCACCTTCTGAAATAGCCCAGCTAACTCAGCTAGCAGCCTCCAGGGACTGCAGTCCATCCGTGAGCCCTCGAATTCCACTGAGCCACATACCCAGGCCTGTCCTCAGAGCCGGCTGCCAGGACCGGCTCAGGCCCCAGAGCAGGAAGACCTGAGCTCTGGGCTGTCCTCTAAGGCCAGTGACAGGGCCTGACTGCAGCCATTTCTCATCCATGAGCTGATGAAAGTGGCTCGGCGCTCAAAGGCCCACCAGACATCGCTGCCTGGGGCCACCCCCTGCTCCTCTGCCTGCCGCTCTCTGACCTCCTTCCCCTGCCTGTACAGTCAGGGCCATAAGACCTACATCATGTAGGCCAGATCACGCAAAACAAGCGGGTCGACACGAAACCCTCTGTCAACGTTAAGGCTTACCAACCAAAGCAGTGGGCTTCCCAGGCGGCTGAGTGGTAAAGAGGCCACCTTCCAATGCAGGAGTCGCAGGAGACCTGGGTGCAATCCCTTGTTCGTGAAGATCCCCTGGAGGAGTAAACGGCAACCCGCCCCAGTACTCTTGCTTGGAAAACTCCATGCAGAAGAGCCTGGCAGGTTAGAGTCCATGGGGTCACAAAGAGTCAGACACGACTGAGCACGCAACCAAAGCAGGCTCCTGCGGCGGAGGTGCCCAGGAATGAGTTACACATGCAGAGTCTCAGGCCCTGCCCAGCACTGCTAACCAGAATCTGCGTTTCAGCAAGACCCACAGGGGATTCGTCTGCAGTCAGAGACTGAGAAGCGTGATTGAAAGAACAAGGAATCTCCACACTGTTCTCCATAGTGGCTGTACTAGTTTGCATTCCCACCAGCAATGTAAAAGGGTTCCCTTTTCTCCACACCCTCTCCAGCATTTATTGCTTGCAGACTTCTGGATCGCAGCCATTCTAACTGGTGTGAAGTGGTACCTCATTGTGGTTTTGATTTGCATTTCTCTGATAATGAGTGATGTTGAGCATCTTTTCATGTGTTTGTTAGCCATCCGTATGTCTTCTTTGGAGAAATGTCTATTTAGGTCTTTGGCCCATTTTTTGATTGGGTCATTTATTTTTCTGGAATTGAGCTGAGCTGCAGGAGTTGCTTGTATATTTTTGAGATTAGTTGTTTGTCAGTTGCTTCATTTGCTATTATTTTCTCCCATTCAGAAGGCTGTCTTTTCACTTTGCTTATATTTTCCTTTGTTGTGCAGAAGCTTTTAATTTTGATTAGATCCCATTTGGTTATTTTTGCTTTAATTTCCAGAATTCTGGGGGGTGGATCATAGAGGATCCTGCTGTGATTTATGTCGGAGAGTGTTTTGCCTATGTTCTCCTCGAGGAGTTTTATAGTTTCTGGTCTT
>SJYQ01097446.1:57487-77295 GCA_006410935.1 Redunca redunca
AAAAAAAAAAAAGAAAGAACAAGGAAAAGGCGCCTTACTACCGCAAGGAGACTGAGAAGCGTGATTGAAAGAACAAGGAAAAGGCGCCTTACTACCGCAAGTCCCCGCCAGCCTTCCCCTCCTCCTCCCCACCCCCAGGAGAGGCACTGCCCCCTTTCTGAAGTCTAGAGCTGGTGTTCCTAACCAGCTGGCTCATCAGAATCCCTTGGGCCAAACTCCAGGCCAATTAGGTTAGACTGTCTTGGGAAAAGGCCCAGCATCGGTGTATTTTTCATTCCCCAGGTGCCTCTGATGCGGACCCCGGGAGAGCACACCCTACCCGCTAACCGCACTGCCGCTCCGGAACCTGGATTCTGTCGTCCCCCGGGGATTTTGCTCCCACACCACGTGCCCCGTCTCTCTCTCCAGAGTGGACCCTCACTGCCCCTCTGCTCACTCCCTGCCTCCGCTTTACCCACTGAGCCGCCTTCCCATCTCCACCCCCAGCTTGCTTTTCGCTTGGGCTCCCATCACTGTGCCCCGTGGCTCTTCCTTGACCAGAGTCCAATAAATATTCACGGACGTGAGGTTTTAAGCTTGTGTTCCTGTGCTCAGGTGCTCAATGATGTCCAACTCTTTGTGGCCCCATGGACTGTAGCCCGCCCAGTTCCTCTGGCCGTGGGATTCTGCAGACAAGAATACTGGAGCGGGTTTCCATTTCCTTCTCCAGGAGATCTCCCCACCCGGGGATCAGACCTTCCTCTCCTGTTTTCCCTCTTGCATTGGCAGGCAGAGTCTTTACCACTGAGCCTCCTGGGGAGCGCATTCTTAACCTTGCGCGCGGACGGAGCCCTCTTCTGGAGGCGAACCTCCCCTTGATCGCGCCCTTTCCCCAGCTATCGCCCTCCGTTCCTCTGCAGCCAGCGACCAGCCAGGGACGCTGCCCTCGCCGAGCCAGCTCACCTCTGCCACCGCCTCTGCGGCCACAGGCCAGAGGACTCTGCAAAATGTGGTTCGTTGTTAAGAGTTCACTGCTTTGGGGTAAATAAGGGTGGATTCTTCAAAGGGCCTCCAGTTTCCAGGGAACAATAGATCAAGGAGGAGCCCAAAGAAGGCAGGGTGGTTTGGGTCCCACCTGGGGAACGCCTGCCCTGGACTGAGGCTCTAAAGACAGCTTTTTCCTCCAGTGGAAGAGAGCTGGGAGGGAGTTCCGCCTGGACCGGAAGCAGGAGCCAGACCGGACCGGGAGAACACACACGGGCGGCCCTCGCAGACTCCGCAGGCTGGGTTCCAGACCGCACAATAAACCGGGTGTCCCGACAGGGCAAGTCACACGCGGGCTTTGGTTTCCCAGGCGTGTGAGTTATGTCTGCACTCCACTTGTAGTCTATAAAGTGCACAAGAGCATGATGTCTAGAAAAGCAGTGTACATACTTTAATTTAAAATACTTTATTCCCTGGTGGTCCAGTGATTAAGTCCTCACCTTCCAGTGCAGGGGTACCAGTTCAATCCCTGGTGAGGGGGCTAAGATCCCACACGACTCGCAGCCAAACCATCAAAACATAAAGCAGAAGCAACAATGTTACAAATTCAATAAAGACTTAAAAAAATATTTTAATGCTAAAAAAAAAGTTAACCATCATCTGACATCACAGGGTTGATACAAACCTTCAATTAAAAAAATAATCACAGTATCTGCAAAGTGAAATAAAGTAAGCCTTTATTTCTTAAAGAAATGGCTCCATCCGGTAGATGAACAAAGGAATCAGAAGCTCACTGTCTAGGAGTCAGTTAGGGACACTGTGAGGGCTCTGTGACATTCTCCCTGCCACATACGCCCATTGCCTACAGGAACTGCAGGTCTGGAAGATAAGCCATTGCTCACGACTTAACCTTCAGTCACCTTACTCACCGAGGACGTCATCAGTGCCACCTCCCTGCAAGGAGAGAGGAACACAAAAGGTCGCTAGAGAAACACACGAGGTCATGACAGAGCCCCTCACCCAAGGACCCCCAAAGTCTAGAGGGGAAGAAAGTGAAGTTGCTCAGTCGTGTCCGACTCTGCAACCCCGTGGACTGTAGCCCACCAGGCTCCTCCATCCATGGGATTCTCCAGGCAAGAATACTGGAGTGGGTTGCCATTTCCTTCTCCAGGGGATCTTCCCAACCCAGAAATTGAACTCACGTCTCCCACATTGCAGGCAGACGCTTTAACCTCTGAGCCACCAGGGGAAGCTCCAAGAACAAGGGGGTAAGAACAGGACATAAACAGATCACTCCAGTGATTGCTGTTGTTCGGTTGCTACATCGTGTCCAGCTCTTTGGGACCTCATGGACTGCAGCTTGCCAGGTCCCTCTGTTCTCCGCTGTCTCCTGGAGCTGGCTCAAATTCATGTCCATTGAGTCAGTGGTGCCATCTAACCATCATGCGCTCTAACCTACAAAGTGCGGCCAGTGGTTTAACATAAAAAGGTAAGTAAGTAACCAACCTCTGGGACACAGGGGAGGGACCTACCCAGCGGCCAGGAGATAAAGTGAGGTTTTTGATCCTGAGGCCACCAAAGCCCCAAGGACAAAAGCAGGGATTCACAAGAGCTACTGATCCCTTTCATCTTTTTTTTTTCTTTCCACTCCCCATACATTAATTTACTGCAATGAGGAAATTAAAGACCACTGTTTTTAAGGGTTTTTGTCAAAACTCTAAAATGGTTGTACTGTTCCCACCTGCACCTGTGAGAACGTCCTCTTCCACAGTCCCGCCTCCTCTCTGACTCCTCCGTGAACCTTTTCCTAGTTGCTGCATAGGAAATGGACAGCTCACCTTCTCACACTGCAGGGTAGGTCACAAGCTGTGACCGAGAATCCAGTTTCCTACAGAGACATGTTAAATGTGGCTAGGCTGTCTCACCCAAGCAGCTGAAACCCAGAGCAGAGGCAGGGTGTGGATGGTACTTTCCCAGATTCAGGGCTCTGGGAGGTATGTGGTGCTTCTGGAAACAGCACATCCCACCGGAGAGACCAGAACCCAGTCAAATTCCTCCTCTGCCAGTACTGCACTGGGACCCTGGGAAGCTTAGCTCACCTTCTGAGATTCTGCTTCCTTGGCATCACAAGTTGGGGTTTCCAGGATGTAGATCCTGAGATGAAGCTTGGCTCGCAGAGCATTGATTAGGCTCCCCAGGTGGTGTAGTGATAAAGAATCCACCTGCTAATGCGCTAGACTCGGGATCCACCCCTGGGGCGGGAAGACCCCCTGGAGAAGGAAATGGCTACCCACTCCAGTGCTCTTTCCTGGGAAATCCCACGGACAGAAGAGCCTGGTGGGCTACAGTCCGTGGGGTCACCAAGAGTCGGACACGACTGAACGCTCGTGCTGAACACCAACACCTGCAGAGTGGGGGGTGAAGCAGTCAAGTTCAGGCAGAAAGAGAAGCTGAACTTGGACAAAGGCTGAGCTGGTCCCATGGGGATTTGGGGAGCCTATGTTGGTCCATCAGGGCCGGGGCTTGGTGGCCAGGCTTTTGTCCTCCTGCTGGGATCCGCCCGTGTACACAGCCCAGGGTACACGTGACTCTGAACAAGAAGCTGATGGCTGCAGGCTCTGCTGACTGCGTTCCTCACAGCAGGAGCTACGAGCCTTTCTTTGGAGGCCCTGGGCAGGGCACCTCCATGCCCACCAGTCTTGTTTGTAGGAGGATGATAATGGTAGGACTTACCCTGTGCTGTGGTGACCTTGGAATAAGCCCGGCATTCAGCCCCAGTACCTGGTGCCCTAGGACACGTGTGCTGCGATTGCCAGTGGCCTCACAAGCAGAGTAAGACGGGAGGAAAGTGGTTCCCTTGCTTTAACTCACCCAGCGCATACGAGAGGACGAGCCCACGGGTGAGGCGCTGCTCTGTGACCAGAAGTGCTGGTCTAAGTGTCCATGTGGTTAACAGGTGGCCAGGGCCGCCCTCATCAAGAAGAGGACATTTGAGCCAAGACCCAAAGGAGGCAAGAGTTGGGTGGGGGAACTATGCATGCCCTTTGGAGAGAGCGTGCCTAGTGTTCAAGACCAAGGGGCAGAAACAGCATGAGCAAGAGGAGGGCAGAGCTGAGGTCAGAGAGGTGATGAGACCACTTCCAGGTGGGGTTTTGTGCTGAACAAAATCACACTCGGATGAAGTCAGATCTCACTGCCAACTCGGGCTCAGAAACGCAGGTGACAGCCCAGTGACGAACAGCACCCTGGGCTTCAATCAGCAAAACGAGGACCATGGGAAACTCCATGGGAAAAATGACCTGGTTTCTTCAAAAACAAGCAAAAATTGAAAAATGGCAAGGAAGAAAAGCAAAAGGGGAGCTATAGATTAAACGCCAACACTTTGGCCTCCTGATGAGAAGAGCCGACTCTTTGGAAAAGGCTCTGATGATGGGAAAGATTGAGGGCAGGAGGGGAAGGCAGTGACAGAAGATGAGATGGTTGGGTGGCATCACTGACTCTGGACATGAGTTTGATTAAACTCTGGGAGATAGTGAAGGACAGGGAAGTGTGGCCTGCTGCAGCCCATGAGATTTCAGAGAGTCAGACACGACTTAACTGAACAACAAGAGGTAGATTAAAGAAGACAGGCATGTAAGTCAATCCTGCAATGTAAACATTATTTGGATCCCAGTTCAAGCAAGCAAACTGTCTTATCATCAGCATCATCAAAAGCCTCATCTTATAACTGAGAAACGTCAGTGCTGAGCAGAAAAGTACTGATAATAAGTAATTACCCTGGAATCCAACCGGTCCACCCCAAAGGAGATCAGTCCTGGGTATTCACTGGAAGGACTGATGTTGAAGCTGAAACTCCAATACTTTGGCCACCTGACGCAAAAAGCTGACTCATTTGAAAAGACCCTGATGCTGGAAAAGATTGAGGAGGGGAGGAGAAGGGGACGACAGAGGATGAGATGGTTGGATGGCATCACTGAGTCAATGGACATGAGTTTGGGTGAACTCCAGGTGTTGGTGATGGACAGGGAGGCCCGGCATGCTGCAGTCCATGGGGTCGCAAAAGTTGGACACAACTGAGTGACTGAACTGAACTGAACTAAACCCTGGAATGATTCAAGTGGCCACATGATCTAGGAAAGGGGGATGATGCATCTGGAATCTGCTGTGAGTTCAGGGCGGCCTCCATTCCCAGAGCTGCAGACAAGTATTCAGATAATAATTCTTCTCTTTCCCAAATTCCTGTCTGAGGTGAGCAAGGAGGCACAGCCGCAGGCTCCTCTGGTCAGTACGGCCAGCAGGCCCGGGAACATTCCTGATCTGGCCTGTCTCGCCTCCCTTCCTTGTTTTGCGTGAGAATTGAGAACTCATCCGCTCAGCCTCCGGCCGTGTACGGGGCATGAGATGTGGTCATCGCTCCCTGCCGTCCCGGCTCTGAGGAAACGCTTTGTCGTCTGCTCAGAGCTGGGATGGGGAAATCCCAGCCCGACCTCTAACTAGACCTGAAGACTGACTCTTCTCCTGACCCCTTTATGCTTTTCCTTTCCTTGAGAGACGGTTCACTCTCTGTCTGCCCTGCAAGCCGAATGCTCTGTGTGATTTTCTTAAACGTTGTAGGTAGGAAGGCAGTCTCTGAATTAGATGGTTTCTACTGGGCGTCCCCGACGGGTCAGGGGTAGAGAATCCACCTGCAATGCAGAAGATGCAGGAACTGCAGGTTCGATCCCTGGATCAGGAAAATCCTGGAGAAGGGAATGGCAACCCACTCCAGTATTCTTGCCTGGAGAATTCCATGGGCAGAGGAGCAGGCTAAAGTCCACGGGGTTGCAAAGAGTCAAACACAACTGAGGAACACACACACACACACACATTGAACTTGCAATGCCCTTCCATTTGAAGCCGTTTGGATTTTAAGAGAATACAAAAATGTACCAAATGTTACCTTTTTTAAAAATTTTGTAACAGATGCTTTTTCCTTTTTAAATTAATTTGATTTTACTTTGTGTTATTTAAACCTAAATTCAAGCTGATAGAGAAGTATGTCTAATAATGTAGATGATCATTGTTATTCCTGGAGCTTCCCATCAGTGAGATCTTGCAGTCTCAGAAGATGCTGGAATATCACTCTGCTTTCTTTAAATCCTTAAGGTGGTTAATCTGGAACTATATTTATATTTGACCTAAATTATACCTACAACTGCTCTGCTGTTGAACAGGTAGACACAAATGGCTAGCAGCTATTGAGTATTTGAAATACAGATGATCAAAACTGCGATGTGCTATAACTGTGAAAGGCACACTGAGTCTCCAACATTTTGCGAGAAAAAAATGTAAATTGCTTCAATAATTTTAAATGTATTGCATGTTAAAATGACAACGTTTTATGTATATTTGTTTAAATAAAATCATTAAATTTTTAAAAATGCAATAGATAACTGATACTGGATAAACTCTAATTTTCATCCATCAGAGGGAAAAAAGAGAGAGACTATAGAAATTTAGCTCCAATTCCAATTATGCTGCCTTAAGACATCTACAGAAGAGCAGGAATTGGCGAGAATGTGCTTCATCCAAAAGCTCATCAAAGACACTTAGCTTCCCTTTATGAATCTGCTAGTTGGACCTCAGGGTTTAAAAAGTGAGTTTATTTTGCTCAGCCACGAACTGTAATTTGCATTTGGCATTAGCCTGTTAGAATGAGTAACTTCCCGCTTTCTTGCACCAAGCACATGGCTCACATTTTAACATGAAAGTTCTTTTCTCCACCGTTCATACCATTCTTCAAAATGGTAGAGAGAAATGGGAAGGAAATCAGGCATGGAAAAAAGAAAAACCCTGTGAAAAGACTGTCTCCGTGTCCAGAGTGGAGAGTTCCTTTCATGCCTGCAAAACGAACGTGGGAGCCAGCCCAAGAAATAGAACATCCTGAACAATTAGAAAATTCTGCGTGCCTCTCCCCTCCAGGTAACGCCCGTCTGAACCTCAGTATTTCTTGGGGTCAAAAAAAAAGCCCAAGTGGAAGAGAGAAAATCCAGGTCAGCTGCAGCAGAAGGAAGCCTGGCCAGAAAACAAGTCCATCGGGACAGAGGGAGTTATTCAATCTGCAAGTCTGAACAAGACCCGAGTTCTTCAAAAGGGGGTGCAGCCTGCTGGAGACAGCAGTGGGGTGCCCTGGGGAATCTCAATCACCTTTTCTGAAAGGACAGCAAGGGATCCAAAGAGTTTCTGAGAGTTTCTGCACATTTCTCACACAAAACACAAACTTCTTGCTGCAAATCCACAGCTTTTCCAAGTAAATCAAAAATTAATTAGAAAAGTTGTACCTGGCCCCTTCTCTTTCTATTGGGGATGTTTTATTAACCTGAAGTTTCTGAACATACTAGTCTCTGAATAAATAAAATAGGAGAAAGTCTATATAAAAGCAAGGAGAAAGTATTTTTATGGGAATAAACCAGATACAGATTCTGGGCTGCATACTTAAGTGTTAAGGACACCCAGACACACAGCAGAAGCAGTGATCACATCAACCAAATTAAACGCCCCTAAGAGCCCATGTCCTGGACTCCTGATGTCATCCAGAAAGAGTCCAGTGTTCTCACGATCACCGTCTCATTCCTACACACAACATCCCCTGACCTTCCATTTTGTAACTATAAAAAAGTTGGGTGCCGAAAGACTAACTGATTTGCCCCAGGTCACAGGGTCATTAGCCAGGACCCACACGCCAGGCGAGCAGACAGGGGTCACGGGAAGCCAGCCACACCTCGCTGGGCACAAAAATCATATTTCAGTGTTTCAGCAACCATTTTGGACACGATCTTTCACCCCCAAACCACATTATAATAGAGTTGTCACTTTTGTTCCAAGAAGGCTCTTTGAAGGTGCAGAGTTCAACAAGCTCTTCCTTCACCCAAACAGGTTTGCCCAGCCCTCCCCGTCCAACAGGTGGGAGGAAGTGGAGGCTGGGAACCAGAACCTTCAAACACAGCCAACTCAAAACAGAGTCCAGCCAGCACCGCCGCAAGTTTCCCCACCCCGGGTATTTGACTGATTCCCTCTGGATACCTAAGGCAGGCCCTTTGTGCATGGTGTAAATGGCAACGAGCCAGCGAGGCCCCTAAGACACGTCCTCCAGGTGCCCTAACACTGGCCCCTCACTACAGGGCCCTCAGGATCGCGCCCCAGCTGTCCTGAGCTGATGCCAGTCAGGGAGTGTGCCTCCCACCTCTGGGCCTGAGCAGACGGCCAGCCCACTCATCCTCCATGGTATCTGCTGCTTCTTGCAGGAAGCCTTCCCGGCCTCCCTAGACCATACTTTTCCATAGTGCCCTGTCTCACGCCTAGTGTGGACTTTAAGACAGCACCATACACAGTAAGTGCCAGTCACTTAGTCATATCTGACTCTTTGTGACCCCACGAGGCTCCCTGTCCATGGAATTCTCCAGGCAAGAATACTGCAGTGGGTAGCCATTCCCTTCTCCAGGGATCTTCCCAACTTCCAGGATCAAACCTGGGTCTCCCCCATTGCAGGTGGAGTCTTTACCAGCTGAGCCACCAGGGAAGCCCAAGAATACTGGAGTGGGGATCTGCTCAACTCCCAGGATCTTCTCAACTCCCAGGATCAAACCTGGGTCTCCCCCATTGCAGACGGAGTCTTTACAGTCTGAGCCATCAGGGAAGACTGTTAATTTGTCGTATCCCTGACCTAGACCGTGAACTCCATGAGAGCAGGGACCAGGTCTGCCTTTGTTTTTATACTCCCAGCACCTAGCATAGTGCCTGGTTGCGAATAAATCATTGATTGAATATTTGCAATCAACAAGCATGCATGGCTTACTGTTAGGGCAGGCTTGGTACTAAACTCTGAGGATGAAAAGATGAAGAAGTTATATCTTCTGTCTTCAGGTCAATTATAATCTTTTAATCTGTGATGCTTGTTATCTTTATTTTACAAAAATACAACTACCAGACTTCCCTGGTGGTCCAGTGGCGAAGACTCCGTCCTCCCAAACCAGGGGATCCAGGTTCCATCCCCGGTCAGAAAACTAGATCCCACATGCTGCAACCTGATACGGTGCAGCCAAATAAATAAATAAAATAAATATATTAAAACACACACACACACAGAAAAAGGAAATGGCAACCCACTCCAGTATTCTTGCCAGGAGAACCCCATGGACAGAGGAGCCAAGCGAGCTACAATCCATGGGGTTGCAAACAGTCGGACATGACTTAATTAAACAACAACAGCAACAATTATATAGCACAGGGAACTATATTCACTGATCTGAATCGCTTGGCTGTACAGAAGAAATTAACTCATATAAATCAACTATATTTCAATAAATTTAAAAAAGAAAACACACACATACACACACCACTACCCAATAGGTAACTGAGGAGACGGGACCCAGGGAGCCCTGGAGCTGGTTACAACCCGAACGAGGACCTCCTTCCCTTTGGTATCAGGGATGTTCCTGAAATGGTTAGACTCAGATCGGCTTTAAACTGCTGCTTCGTGAGAACTAACAAATAGATGGGAATATTCTAGGCCACAAAGTAGCATCATGCCTTGAGGCCAGCTAGAAGGCCAGCTCCGCAGAATAAGGAGATTCCAGATGCTCATCTGAATAGGGACAAAAGTGGGGAGAGAGAGAGGTGAGAGGTACACTCTGCTTTCCTTTCTTTGCAGATGTCCGTTCCCAAAAGAACTGCAAATAACATGTAGCCTCCACCCCTGCCACTTCAGCCATCAGAAAGCAAACAGCCCTAACATCCTTGACCCTTCCTGAGTGGTTTTCTAAACTTGCCCCCACCCACCACCTTATCCTGAGACCCTAGTCGCTCTCAAAGTATGGCCCAGAGACCAGGATCAATGGCATGGCCTGAGATCTTGTGAGAAAGGCACGTTACCTGGGCCCTCCCTGGACACCCTGAACCGCCGCCGGGGACGGGGGTGCAGGCCGTCTGTGTTCTAACTGCCACCCTGCCCCCGCGTGAGTGTGACGGGGTCTCACATTTGAGAGCCGCCGCCTGCTTCTCTATCTCCAGGGCGCTGGCTGCTCGCAGATTCTCTTGTTTGTTTATCTGGATGCCTAATCTATCTCTTGTCCTCTCTCCCTGGAGTGGACGCAGCAGGACGGCTGGGAACTTGCCAGTCTTGCTTGGAGCTGTGCGTCTTCCGAGGCTGAGAACAGGCTGTTACGTCAAGGAGTTCGGTAAATATTTGTCAAGCAAACAAACAAACCTTCCTCTTTCTGCTTGTTTTCCCCCCAGTTTCCCGGGAACTGGCGGGGAACAATCCCGGAAGGAGTTAAGCCACCCTCGTGCGTCACGTGGGCCAAGTCTGCTATCTGTCGGCTGCCGATAGGCCTCCAAGGACAGGAGCTGTGACCCCACCCGGCCCCCTCAGCACCCTTGCCCCCAAATCTCCAGAACTCGCTCACGGCCATCAGGATTCACTTTCCCAAACGGCAGAGTCGAGACACTGCGGGCCCAGCGACGGGGTGCAGGCTGGCCAAGGAAAGCCCTTCTATAGGGGAACCAACCCTCTGCAGCGCCTGCGACGCCGGTGGTGGGTGAGTGCCGCCGGCACAGCACCCTAGGGCAGCCTCCGACCTCTGGGCACACGGCCACCCTCCCCTCCCACCCATCTAGGGAAGGGAACCCAGCCACTCACTACCGGGCATAAAATCCACCTGCAGCTTTCACGGCAGAATTGTTGAGAAGGTCCCCTGTTAGGTCAAAGTGGCAAGAAGGCCAGACCTTGGAGAAAGAGGCAAGGGTACAGCCTCATGAAAGGAAGGTACCAGCTGCCCCCTACTCGCGGGGCACTGCTGTACATGCAGTGAAGTGGGTTTTCCTCATCTGAGGCTCAGAGAAGAGCCCTCGCAAGGCCTCTGAGCCATCAGCCATGGACCTTGATCTCTCACCCAGCTGTGACCCAAAGCCCTTCCTTTTTTTTAAACTAGCTATTTTGTACTGGGTTACAGCCCGTTAACAACGTTCTGATAGTTTCAGGTGAACCGCAAAGGGAGTCAGCCACACTTAAGCGCCGTGCTGTGCTCGGTCGCTCAGTCGTGTCCGACTCTTCTGCAACCCCCTGGACTGTAGCCCACCAGGCTCCTCTGTCCATGGGATTTCCCGAGCAAGAAGACTGGAGCGGGTTGCCAATTCCTTCTCCAGGGAATCTTCCTGACCCAGGGAGCAAACCCGCGTCTCCTGCTTTTTTTTTTTTTTTTTTTTAACCTCTGGGCCACCAGGAAGTCATTCATGTACATGTATCCATTCTCCCCTTAAAACCCCCTCCCATCCAGGCTGCCACATAACAGAGCAGAGGCCCCTGTGCCACACCTTTCTGGAAATTCACAAACACACAATGGCTCTCAGGCCCCTCCCCAACATGGGTCAGGCCAATGGCAGCGTTTTACTCAAACACCTGGAAGCAGGGAAGGAGAAAATGAATCTCAGGAGAGGGAAGCTGAGCGAGCTGAAGGGCCAGGTTAAGAGGACTCTGGGCTCCCAGCTTCCCCAGCCTCTGGCCCTGGGTCACCACGCCCCACTTCCTGGGTTTGCCTGGGGCCCGCCTGGACGGTTAATATTAACCCAGGGAGATGAGCACCCTTGCGGGTTCGCGGGGCCTCCAAGGCAGGTGGGGTGCTGACTCATTGCCTCTGCGGCAGCCACGTTTCTCCACAGCTCCTGGCAGGCTGGTGGGCTGGCTCCATGCTGAGCAAAGGAGAGGGCGGTGGGGGGGGCCTGGTTTTGCGTCTCAATCAGAGGGAGCAAGAAGGAAGTTCCCGAAGCGTCCCTTGATTGGCCCCCTGTGGCCCCCTCTGCCTTCGGCATCTCCAAAGGTTTATCCAATTTTCCCCAATCCTGTCAGCTCCCACACAAGGGAGGTGGGTGCTGTGGAAGGAAGATTTATAAAAAGCTCCCTGGCGCAAACTAGAAAGGATTAACATCTCCTGGATTGTAACGTGTCTGCAGAAGGCTGAGTCCCTCCAGCCAGCTCCTGCGGGTTCCAGAAGCGAAGTCCAGCCTGCTCAGCCCCCACCCGCAGCCCTAGCCCAGCCTGCCCTGGGGCAAGGACCCGAGGCTGGCTTTACACCAGGAGCGTCAGCGGATCTCTGACGAGGATGGAGAAGCTGGGCACCAGGCACCTTTCTTCCTGCTCCCGTGCACCTCCCACTGCAAACTGAATTAAATAAATGAAAAGGCTGTGTGCGCTTGAGGTTATGGAACCTGACAACTTTATAAACTTGGCACACGTGGAAATAACAGGGGAGCATGGGGGACCTATCGATGTAAAAGCACATTATTCTGAATGGAAGCACTCACGCCCAAGGCGGGGGTCTGCCCTCCTGCTTCTCCAGATGCCTTTAAAGCCCCCCAGATCACGGCCAGGCTGACAGCTCTGGGGACACTGGCATGAGCACACCCACCCTCTCAGCTCTGACACTCCCGCCCTGAAGGAGCTTTGAAACCTCACTTCTAAGAAGGCCACTCTCCACCCTGACCTGTCAGTCGTGGGGGATGGGCATGTGGCCAGGGTAAGGGCTGGCGGGGGTTGGGGGTGGGGGCACGAAGGCAGCACACAGCCAGAACGAATCCAGCTCGGGCCTCAGCCCTGAAACAGAGGCTGAGACTCCACTGCTCTTGCTGAGCTGAAACACACCCGGGTGCGGCCTGTGGGTGCAAGCTGATCTCGCCTTCTGATTCATGCCGTTATTAAATCAGCAAGTTGGACAAGAAGCAAAATCAGCCAGGGCCCAGCACTCGGGCAAAAGCTAAAGAGTGCATGGCAGACTGGATGGGAGGGGAGTTTGGGGGAGAACGGATCCATGTAGGTGTGTGGCTGAATCCCTTTGCTGCACACCTGAAACCATCACCACACTGCTAACCAGCCACGCATGTGTGCGTGCTCAGTCCTTCAGTTGGGTCTGACTCTTTGCAACCGCAGGGGCTTTAGCCCACCAGGCTCCTCCGTCCATGGGATTCTCCAGGCAAGAGTGCTGGAATGGCTTGCCATTCCCTCCTCCAGGGGATCTTCCTGACCAGGGATCGAACCCACATCTCCTGAGTGCTTTACATGGGCAGGTGGATTCTTTACTACTAAGCCACCTGGGAAACCCATTAATCAGACATACTCAAATATAAAATTAAAAATGCTTTTTTTAAAAAATAAAACCAAAAAAATTTTTTTAAACCTGAAGAGTGCATGACCCAGAACACATGGACAGACTGGATGGGTAAGTAGAAGGGGTGAGAGGCCCAGACAATGCTTCGAGTCCCTCCGGAGCCCGGACGCCCTGATGGCAGAAGCCTCGCTCCCTCTGCATCACACCATTTCCATGCGCCAAAGCCAGCCAGTGGGGCACTGCCACCTCTCACCTGCCACCTGCCCTGCAGTTGGGTGAGCTGAACGGGGGGCCTGGGGCCTGCCCTTTCTGCCATGACCCCTGTTGCAACAGTGGGTCAAAGTTCAGAAGCAGCCAGGTGAAAACATGGGTCACGCACTGCCCGTCTCCCAGCAGATAAGCCCCGCAGGAGAGAAAACAGTTCACAGCACCCCTGTCCTCCCAGCAGCTTAGCTTAGGAAACCCTCGAACCAGACTTCCCGGTGCTGAGCCCCAGTTACAACAGGATTCATGGAATTTTAATGGTTTTTCCAAAATAAACAGTGAGCTAGTGCTTTATTTCTTAACACGTTGCTTCAACATCCAGCTAAATTTTTGTATTGAAGTATACTTGATTTTAAATGATATGTTAATTTCTGCTGTACGGCAAAGCGATTGTTACATACATATATTTTTAATATTCTTTTCCATTGTGGTTTATCACAGGATATTGAATATAGTTTTCTGTGCTGTGCAGTAGGACCTTGCTGTTTATTCATTTCCAGCTGATTTTTATTTGTTTGTTTTTATTCAATTTATTTAAATAGTAGCCCCCCCTCCAAAAAAAAAAGTGTTCACCTATTTCTTATTTTTAGTAAAATAAACCACCGGTCTGCCAAGGGGTGTTTTCAGAGATAAGGTCACAGAGGTTCTCCTTTAAGGCTGCTCATGGATCAGGGCTCCAGGTCACCAAACAAATCCTGCTGGATCAGTGAGTCACCCCGAGCGCCGGGTGCTGGCAAGAAGGACATGGGTGTCAGACTCGTCTGAGGGGACCTGAACTTTGTCCCCCAGTCAAAATGTTCAGCTGAGCCCAGAATCATCAGCTAAGTCTCCCACAGCCCTCCAAGAGGAGTTGTAACTGGGTTTAACTGGTTGAGAAACAAGAGCAAGAGGGTACAGAAATGCGCCCCAGACTTAATGAGCTTACAGCGGAGTTCCCCAGAAAAGTTAACAGAAATACAGAGCGGTCAGACTTGAAAGTCTCCAGGATGGTCATCATCTAGGTGCAACATGGGTGCTTTGGATTTTAAAAGACAGAAACAGGAGAAAATTCCAATGGCCTGCGGGTTTGGGATGGGCTCGTGAGAGACAGGACTGCATGTAATGGGAACCAGCTGCCACTCTCCAGACCCATCCCACCCGCCTCACGCTTCCTCTTTCCACAGCCCCCGGCCCCCGGGCCATCTCACCCACAGTTTCCACAACCGACACCCACAAATCTCTGTCTTCAGCCCAGGCCTTTGGGATCTGTTCCTAAGCACAACACAGCCCCCACAACGAAGAATCATCTGGTCCAAAACACCAACAATTCCAGAAACCCTGTTGAGACACAGCTCCACCAACCCTCCCTCTCTCTGCTCCCCAAAAGCTCCTCTTTTCTCCACAAAAGACGGAGAAGCAGTCTCTCTCCATGAGGGGCAAGAGTCCTCAGCAGCATCTATCACGGCTTACTGTCAGTGTCTCTCCAGGCTTCTAGAGGCCAAGGCATCTGTCCTCTCCTTACACCACTGGAACATGGTGCATAGTGAGGTCTCGGGGACTGATGTGCAAAGAGAAAAGGGTGAGCCTGACTCTGGCCAGAAAACATTGTTACATTGAGAATAATACTGCTGCCGCCGCCACCCTCATTACCAATTCACAGCATCTCCTATTTGCACTACAATTAGTGGCGTTTCATATATAAAGAGCACAATGTGCCCAGTATCACAGAGGACACAGGGTTTTACATGGATTGTTTTTCTGCTTTAGCTTACACAATAGAGATTGCTGCCAAGCCAGCACGTCAAGGTCAAAAGAGTGTTTCAAATACCAACAATAGCTCTTAACCAATCACACACGCACAAAAAAATCTACCCACTCTCAGTACATGTTCTGCCTTGCGAAAAGTGAGGAAATAAAACATCAGCCAGAAGAAAAATTCTTGGAGAAATTGTTAAAAAAAAAAAAAGAGAGAGAGAGAATGCCAGGAGCTATCACCCTCTCTCCTGGTGAGGATGAGATGGTTGGGTGATCACCAACTCAATGGACGTGGGTTTGAACAAACTCCAGGAGATAGTGGACAGGGAAACCTGGTGGGCTGCCGTCCACGGGGTCACAGAGGGTCGGACACAGCTGAGCAGCTGAACAACAAGAGCAGCAGCTCTTGGCCACAAAGCAGTGAAGACTTAGTCTAAAACGTGTGGAAAGAAAAAGGTGAAACCTCCCTAAACTTCCTCAGCTCAGCTGACTTACCCGTCCAGATTCCAGGAGGCTAATGAACGTCAGTGGTAGGAAAGCAAAAATGTAAAAAAGTGAGAAAAACATTTTAAAAATCTGCCAGCTCAACCCAGTGACTCCTTTGTACCTCCCGAAAGGATGCTCAGGACACAGAGGCCCAGGCATCCTCACCACGGACCCGTGGATCCTCACCATGGACCCGTGGATTCTCACCACGGACCCGTCCTGCCAGAAAGCTCTTTATCTGGGGGCCTGACAATCACCTAGCCAGAGAAATAAGACCCACAGTGAGGCAGTAGAGACACTGAAGCCAAATGTGAAGTGGACATAAGGAAAAAGCAAAATAGATTCAACACCAAAGAAACTAATACAGATCATGGACCTCCCGCTTTGTCACGTGTGGATTTCTGTTCTGTTTGCAAAGGGATCAGGAGGTCCATGCCAAACGCATGCAGGTGGAGAAGCTCAGGGTCCCTGCTGCCCCCGGCAGCCCCTGCAGGAGCCACACTGCAGGGCCAGGTGCGGGGCCACCTGCTGCCCCCAGCCACTCTTGGGGGTGCAGCTCCATCTCAGGGATCTGCCCAGGTGCTGAGGTCACACGCACATCCCCTGAGTTTATTCACTAGAAGAGAAGGTCACTTTCAGTAGATGATGAGGCGTTTGGTTTATCTTGACCAAATATTTTAATGTATTGAACCCCTCAACTCAAAGCTGTTGCCCTTCCCACCCAGTTGGATGGGAAAAGATGAAGAACACACATCTTTACATGGTGAATAATGACCCATGTGCCACTGTGCTTTGTAGAATGTGTACCTATGTTTATTTATAGCTTTAATAGAGCATCGGAAGGTATCCAGTCAATCACTACACCCATAGCAAAGATGCTGCCATCCCTGGCAAGACTGTAAGATGGTGCAGTCACTGTGGAACCCAGATCAGCAGTTCCTCAAAAAGTTACACACGGAATTCACATACGATCTAGCCACCCCACTTTTAGGTGGGTGCCCAAAGCAGTCACCTGTCAATGAGGGCAATGGTTATGATGATCTAAGTGGGGAGGATCAGAGTTACTAAGGATTTGGTGGGTTGGTCTCAGTGGGAGGAGTAGCTTCAAGCAGATGCCACTTGTCCTTTCTCATTCTTTATCTTAGCAAAATATACGTATGTGAAATTTACCATTTTAACTCTTTAAGCACCCATTTCAGTGGCGTTAGGTACATTCACCTTGTTTTGCCACTTGTCTCCAGAGTTTTGCGTCTTCCCCAGCTGACTCGTCAAACATTAACTCTCCACCCCATTCCCCTTACCCTGAAACCACCCTCCTACTCATCTCTGTGAATCTGACTGTGCTGGAGACTTTGCAGAAGCGGTCAAAGGCAGCATCCGTCCCTTTGTATCTGGCTTATTCATAGAACATAATGTCTTTAAGGTTCATCCATGCTGCAGCCTGTGTCCGAATTTCTTTCCTTTTTTAGACCAAATAATTTTCCTTTGAATGTGCAGACCTCATTCTGTTTATCCATTTATCTGCAGATGGGTACTTGGGTTATTTCCACCTTTAGCTTGCTGTGCAAAATGCGCTATAATGTTGATGTAAAAATCTCTATTTTAATATATCTCATAAATGAAAGAGAAAAGACCAGAAGAGCCCTTATTTTCCCTCCCTGGGTTGGTAATCCAAAGAGTGTCAATATAAGCCAAAGTGCTTGAGTACCTGGCACCCTTACTCACGGGACAAAGCTGATCCTTTCGGCGCTCCAAGGCCCTCCTGGGCGAAGGTAGGAGATGGTCCCTCTGAACGGTGTGTTCTACAGTTCTTACTATAATGATGAGGGAGACCCAGGTGTTGGTGTCAGTGGGAGAGGAGAGGAATTAGTACGGAGCAAAAAAGGGATGGGAGAAAGGCACAAAAAGTCCCATCAACCTCTTGGAGCAGCAAATCGGACTGTAATCAGAGTGTCTGTGACTCACTAGTCCACGGAGTCAGGGTTGCCGGCAGGAGGGAGGGAGTTTGTGTTTCTAAAAATTCTTTCCACCAAATTGTAGCCTCTTTCTTATCTTACCTTGTAGCTCAGTTGGTAAAGAATCTGCATGCAATGCAAGAGACCCGGGTTTGATTCCTGGGTTGGGAAGATCCCCTGGAGGAGGACAGGGCAACCCACTGCAGTATTCTTGCCTGGTGAACCCCATGGACAGAGGAGCCTGAAGGGCTATAGTCCATGGGGTCACAAGAGTCAGACATAACTTAGTGACTAAACCACCACCACCATCTTAAACCAGCAGTGTACAGCATTTATCACAGCTGCAAAAAAAAAAAAAAAATTACATCAGCCCTAGAAGCTCTAACAACATGCCAGAGGGGAAGGGGGAGGGATTTAGGGTCAAATCTTGAAGGTGCTTCTTCTGAAGAAGAGCAGTTGTTCTGTGCTTTTAGCTGTGAGTTTACGGTCAGACTTTCCACCTGCTTCATAGATGGCAAGGCAGCAGGCAGACGAGGCACAAGCCCACTCTCAGTGCTTCACGATGCAAAAAATATGAGCACTTGAAAACACAAGTTTCTACACACTGCTTGATAATGCTTTCCTATCTCCTTCAACAAGAAGTTTGAAGTTAAAAAGATATACAGAAAAACGTCCTGTGAGATTTAAATGGCTGGTTTTCCTCTGTACTGGTCAGCTTGGAATGCCATAACAAAAAAGCACAGACTAGGGGCTTAAAACAACAGATGTGTGTGTTCTGACAGGTCTGGAAGCCCAAGCTCAAGGTCCCAGCAGGGTTGGTTCCCAGGGAGGCCTCTCTTCCAGCCTTGCAGACAGCCACCTTTTCGCTCAGTCCTCACACAGCCCTGCTTCTGCATTCATGCAGAGGCAAGAGAGAGTCCTGCAGTCTCTTCCTCTTCTTACGAGGATACCGGTGCTATCTCATTAGGGCTGCCTTGTGACCTCAGTCAACCCTAGTTACCTCCTCAAAGGCCATATCTCCAAATGCAGCCAGGTAGGGGGTCCAGGCTTCAACATATGAACAGGGAAGAGGAGAGGGACACAATTCAGACCATAATAATTCGCTAGCCTGTTTGCATAGTAATCTACAGTTTTCCAGGCACTCTCTTGAACATCCTCATCTTTAATCCTCCCGACAAATTTGGAGGTGGACCAGACAGGTGTTACCCCACTGAACAGAGGAGGGGCCTGAAGGTCGGGCGGTCCATGACTCGCCCAGGGACTGACAAGGGGCAGGCTTAGGGCTCAGATCCAGGGCTGGGAGACTTCAGGGTCTTTAGCAAAAATAAATGATTCAGTGGTTCAATTAAAAGAATATATTTTTAGCACTTGCTGTGGCACTTCATGGGGCAAGTCCAAAAAATGAGAGGCCCCACACAAGTTGAACGGCATCGCCAACTCAACGGACGTGAATCTGAGCAAACTCCAGGAGACGCTGAAGGACAGGGAAGCCTGCAGTCCGTGGCGTCACAAAGAGCTGGACATGGCCTAGCAACACAGGGTGAAGAGCACGTGGTCTGAAGAGCCAGATACCTGCACATATGTCCACTTGTGTCCAGGACATGTGTCCAGTCCCCTGACACTCCCTTCGCCTTTCTGGACCGGTTTAGGTGACCCTTTGTCCCCTAAAGCCTTGTAGCCCACGAAGAACTCCTTCTCTGGGATTCTGGTCTCCATCACTCTTTTGAAAACGAATACCTTTCTGCCTGGAAAGTGATTTCAGCTTTCATGTATTTACACGCTGTTTCCCCAGCCGAAGCCATTCCCACCTCTATACAAGTTGGCTTAAAGTTGGCTTAAAGCTCAACATTCAGAAAACTAAGATCATGGCATCCGGTCCCATCACTTCATGGGAAATAGATGGGGAAACGGTAGAAACAGTGTCAGACTTTATTTTCTGGGGCTCCAAAATCACTGCAGATGGTGACTGCAGCCATGAAATTAAAAGACGCTTACTCCTTGGAAGAAAAGTTATGACCAACCTAGATAGCATATTCAAAAGCAGAGACATTACTTTGCCAACTAAGGTCCGTCTAGTCAAGGCTATGGTTTTCCTGTGGTCATGTATGGATGTGAGAGTTGGACTGTGAAGAAGGCTGAGCGCCGAAGACTTGATGCTTTTGAACTGTGGTGTTGGAGAAGACTCTTGAGAGTCCCTTGCACTGCAAAGAGATCCAACCAGTCCATCCTGAAGGAAATCAGTCCTGAATATTCACTGGAAGGACCTATG
>SJYQ01097446.1:78553-102806 GCA_006410935.1 Redunca redunca
GCTCTGTTCACTGAAGAGACCTTAAAAAAATGTCCAATCAGTAGCAATCAACATTATTAGTGGCCAGATCATGGTCTTGAAATGCTAGTTCTCACTAAAAGAAACCAAGGCTTCTTGGAAGAATGACCGATTCTGGTCTGAGGCACAATATAGAAAAAGAGCCTGAAACTTTGGTCACCCCAGACAGTGAGGAAACAGACCACAAAGTTCCTGTCAAAAGGACTCAGGAACCAAACTGAAGAGGCTCCCACCAGCAAAAGGTAAAGGAACTGGAGCTTCAAAAATAACCGCAGTTGTTTGAAACTCACCAAATACATGTTGATTCACGGGGTCAGGATGACACAGGCACATTTTGAAGCTAGTGGGTCATCTCAGAGAGTGACAGGCTCAAAAGGAGCCAACTCATCATCTTGCAAACTAATGAATGAAAGGAAGGAACCAAAATCAAACACTTATCCTGCCTTTCTATTATGAGCTGAACAACTGGGCAACCCAAAAGTAGGTGAGGCAAAGAGTGTCTTTTTAAAATTTTTGAAACTAGAAAACTTTTTAAAAATAGTAAAATTAGAAGATCATCATTTGGCAAGCCCCAACAAATTAACACATTTAGACAACAATTGCCAATGGCTGCAATCATCACACAAATAGATACGCCGTGCACCCTGATTAAGAGCACCTCATAGGTGATGTCATAACACATCTCAGAGGAGGCCTGCTGTCTCAGATTTCCTCATGATTAGAATGCCAAGTCTGATCACTTGGTTAAGGTGGTGAGTGCATGAGATTTTGATTTGGAAAAGCGACAATTGGAGGACTTCCGTGATGGTCCAGTGGCGAAGACTCCCAATGCAGCAGCCTGGGTTCCATCACCAGTCAAGGAACGAGATCCCACATGCCCCAGCTAAAGATCTCATGTGTCTTAACTAAGACTCAGCCCAGTCAAATAAACAAGTTTCTTTTTTTTTTTTTTAAAGTTAAAATTGAAGAAAGAAGAGAAAGTCACCCAGAACCGCGTGTGGAAAGAGGCAGAGTGCACACAAGGAGGCGTCCAGGTTTCAGGGGCAACTTGGCAGAAGTTCTAGCCACAACACCCCGTCCTCAGCGTTGGAGCAGTTCATTCTCCCTTGGAACAGTCAGGCACTGCAATCAACATAATTCAGCCATTGTTTCCAAGGACAAAACTCTCCTGGACATTTTCTGAGCAACCTAATTGCCATTACTCGATTTCCCCCCAAGAATAGTTTCTGTTGTTTGTGACTGAAAGACCCTGACGGATACAGGATCCAAAGGGTTGACGATCGTGTGTGTGTGTGTCTGTGTGTGTGTGTGTGTGTGTGTGTATCTGAGTGTGTATGTGTGCACAGGCTTAAGTTAATGAGTCTCCAAAATGCTATTAATTTCTCCAAATTTATTTTAAAAGCTTAGATTGGTTAACAAAAGGAACTATTTGCTTTGATCAGGGTTTGCCCCTGAAAGTCTTCAAGATAAACAGAAGCCTGGCTTGCATAGAACTCTATGTATTTGAGAACTGTTGGGAGTGTATGTACAGTCTTCCTTGATTTTATATAAACCTGCCAAGAGAGCGACAATGACAAGCCTTTCTCAGAAAATTCTTAAAGAAGCAATTAAGTCTGAAAGCACACTCCACATTCATGTTTATTCAGCACTCACATGCCTTTTCTGAAGCACACTCTCTTGTGCTTCCTAAGGTTATTTTGCAGATATATTGTGCTAAACTGCAACAGTGTTCAAAAATGTTCACTGTCTCTGCCTAGGGGAGATTTCTATTTCCTCTTCCAAATCTCATCAGGCTTGGTCATGTGACCCAATTTGGCCAAAAGAGTTCAGTTCAGTTCAGTCGCTCTTTGCGACCCCATGAACCACAGCACGCCAGGCCTCCCTGTCCATCACCAATTCCCGGAGTCCACCCAAACCCGTGTCCATTGAGACGGTGGTGCCCTCCAACCATCTCATCCTGTCGTCCCCTTCTCCTCCTGCCCCCAATCCCTCCCAGCATCAGGGTCTTTTCCAATGAGTCAACTCTTCCCATCAGGTGGCCAAAGTATTGGAGTTTCAGCTTCAGCATCAGTCCTTTCAATGAACACCCAGGACTGATCTCCTTTAGGATGGACTGGTTGGATCTCCTTGCACTCCAAGGGACTCTCAAGGGTCTTCCCCAACACCACAGTTCAAAAGCATCAATTCTTTGGCGCTCAGCTTTCTTTATAGTCCAACTCTCACATCCATACATGACTCCTGGAAAAACCATAGCCTTGACTAGATGGACTTTAGTCAGCAAAGTAATGTCTCTGCTTTTGAATATGCTATCTAGGTTGGTCATAACTTTTCTTCCGAGGAGTAAGCATCTTTTAATTTCATAGCTCCAATCACCATCTGCAGTGATTTTGGAGCCCAGAAAAATAAAGTCAGCCACTGTTTCCACTGTTTCTCCGTCTATTTGCCATGAAGTGATGGGACCAAATGCCATGGTCTTAGTTTTCTGAATGTTGAGCTTTAAGCCAACTTTTCACTCTCCTCTTTCACTCTCATCAAGAGGCTCCTTAGTTCCTCTTCACTTTCTGCCATAAGGGTGGTGTCATCTGCATATCTGAGGCTATTGATATTTCTCCCGGCAGTCTTGATTCCAGCTTGTGCTTCCTACAGCCCAGCATTTCTCATGATGTACTCGGCATATAAGTTAAATAAGCAGGGAGACAATATACAGCCTTGACGTACTCCTTTTCCTATTTGGAACCAGTCTGTGATTCCATATCCAGTTCTAACTGTTGCTTCCTGACCTGCATACAGATTTCTCAAGAGGCAGGTCAGGTGGTCTGGTATTCCCATCTCTTTCAGAATTTTCCAGTTTATTGTGATCCACACAGTCAAAGGCTTTGGCATAGTCAGTAAAGCAGAAATAGATGTTTTTCTGGAGCTCTTGCTTTTTCGATGATCCAGCAAATGTTGGCGATTTGATCTCTGGTGCCTCTGCCGTGTGAGGCCACCCAAGACAGATGGGTCATGGTGGAGAGGTCTGACAGAGTGGCCAGCTGAAGGTGAGCGGTAAAGTCATGGCCAACATTAGAGCCAGCAGACCCCAGGAGACGGTGAAGGACGGGGAAGCTGGTGCTGCAGCCCATGGGGCCACAAAGAGCCGGACACGACCTAGCGGTTGGACCTAGAGCCAGTTAGGGTCCTTCCAGGCTATCTTCCCTCTGTTCTGGTGGAACCATGGAGGTTTCTCCATCAGCTTGAGTCCCAGGAAAAGAGAATTTGGATCACAGCCATAGCTCACCCATGACAGACATGAATAAGTAGGAAGCAAAGTGCTAAGCCACTGGGATCTGGAGCCCTTTTGACCAAAATGTAGCTTCACTTGACTGTTAATTCCATGTTATTGATCATAGCTACTGTTTTCTAGGGGCCTCCCTGGTGACTTCGTGATAAAGAATCCGCCTGTAATGCAGGAGACACAGGCTTGAATCCTGGGTCGGGAAGATCCTCTGGAGGAGGAAATGGCAACCCTGTATTCTTGCCTGGAGAATCCCAGAGACAGAGGAGCCTGGCCAGCTACAGTCCATGGGGTCACAAAGAGCTGGACATGACTGAGGGACTAAACAAGACCAACTATTTTCCAAACACTGTTCACAAGCCAACCAGTCGCATCCTTCCATCACCATGAACTAGGTACTCACCTCTTCACCTGACAGGTGGGGAGCCCAACCCATAGAGGCCAAGGGACTGACACCTGCTCAAGCCAGCCCTGAGACCTGGACCCGGCCAGCTGTTTTGTTTTGTTTTTTGAAGTCTCGTTGATCTCCAATCTTGTGTTAGTTTCAAGTGTACAGCAAAGTGATTCAGTGATTCAGTTATACATATGTATATATTGATGTATACAATTCTTTTCCTTTATAGGTTATTACAAGATATGGAATATAGTTAGCTCCCTGTGCTATACAATAGGTCCTTGTTGGTTATTTATTTCTTATATGGAAGTATGTATATGTTAATCCCCAAATCCTAATTAATCTCCCCCACACTTTCCCCTTTGGCAAGCAGCAGTCTACTCTCCGTGACTGTGAATCTGTTCCTGTTTCATGGATAAATTCACTTGTGTCACATTTAGATTCCACGTGTAAGTGATATCGTACGGTATTTGTTTTTCTCTGCCTGGCTTAGCTCACTCAGCATGAGCATCTCCAAATCCATCCATGTTGCTGCCAGTGACACTATTTTGTTTCCTTTATGACTGAGTAGTATTCCGTGATGTATGTATACATACACTCACCACATCTTCTTTATCCTTTATCCATTCCTCTGTCAATGGACATTTGACTTGCTTCCATGTCTTAGCTATTGTAAATAGAGCTGCTTTGTACATTGGGGTGCATGTGTCTTTTTGAATTGCGGTTTTCTCCAGATACGTGTCCAGGAGTGGGGTTGCAGGATCATATGGTAGCTATGTTTTTAGACTTTTTAAGGACCCTCCACAGTGGCTGCACCGCTTTCCATTCCCATCAACAGTGCGGGAGGGTTCCCTTTTCTCCACACCCTCTCCAGCATTTATTGTCTGTAGACTTTTTGATGATGGCCATTCTGGCTGGTGGGAGGTACTACCTCAGCGTACTTTTGATTGCATTTCTCCAATAGTTAGCAATGTTGAACCTTTTTTTCATGTATCTGTTGACCATCTGTGTTTCTTCTTCAGAGAAACTGGACCAAGCCGGTTTAATGCCAGAGGCTCCTGCTCTTAAACTACGTTCTGCCAAACTGAGAAAGTCCTGACAGACACAGCGTTTCTGATGCCACCCCCGTGCTCACAGAGGCCCTCAACAAGTGTCCACCGCCCCTGCCTGGAGGACAATGACTAAATGGTACTTCCTGAATGTCTGGATCAATGAATGATATATATTGGACACCCACTGACAAATCACATTTAAAAACTTGTTTAGGGTCTCAGAACACACACAAACTGTGTAGACTGCGACGTCCCAAAACTATGTCCTGAAAGAGCAGAAGGGACCAAACACCAGCTTTAGAAGGAGTGTTGATACGGGCTGTGCAGAGCCAGAGGCTAAGGGCCTACGTCCCCATCTCTTCCCCCGCTGCGTGACACTGGCCATCACCTTAACCTCTCTGAGCCTGTTTCATCAGGTAAAAAAGTTACTAATAAAACTGGTCTTCAGTATCAATTGAAATAACCCAGGTAAATCGCTTTAGATTCTCTGAGCTGAAATGTCCAAGCACAGGGCCTGGCTGGACAGAAATGAGTCAGTACAGGAGAGGTCAGTCCAGCAACCTCCAGAATTTTGTGGCAGGGCACTTGAGGATAATGGGACTTTTAAGTTACTGAAATTTCTCTTTTATACAATATATAAAACACATAGACATTTTTAAAATTTATTGAAACTTCCTGATTTTTAAAAAACAAAAAAAAAATCAACTGTGAATATTCACTGAAAGGATGATGCTGAAGCTGAAGCTCTAATACTTTGGCCACCTGGCACAAAGAGCCGACTCATTGGAAAAGACCCTGGTACTGGGAAAGATTGAGGGCAGGAGGAGAAGGGGGAGACAGAGGATGAGATGGTTGGACGGCATCACCGACTCAATGGACATGAGTTTGAGCAAACTCTGGGAGATGGTGAGGGACAGGGAGGCCTGGCGTGCTGTGGTCCATGGGGTCACAAAAAGTAGGGCATGACATACGGACTGAACAGCAACAATAAAATATTGAAAGATTAAGGAATCGCTAAATGGAGACATTTCATACGCAGTCTAAACTTCAGGGACTTCCTTGGTGGTCCAGCGGCTGAGACTTTGAGCTCCCATTGCAGGGGACCCTGATTCGATTCCTGGCCAGGGAGCTAGACCTCACACACTACAGCTAAAGATCTCTCGTGCCACAGCTGAAGATGGAAGGTCCCGCGCACCGCAACGAAGACCCAGCAAAGCCCAATAAATAAATAAATGTTCTTGAAAGTTAATTTTAAACATAAAATAAAATTCAGAACTTCTTATAGATGGACATGGTGCAAGCTCATTTTCTCCCCGCTGTCATGAAGATGCATGGAATCCATTTGTAAATATAAGAGCTGTATACACCACATGTAAATTTGCAATGAGGGCAAAGAGTGTGCTGAAGGCAGCCTAGAAGGTTTGGGGCAGAACTCGGCTGTGTGCTCTGGGTTGCTGAATTCCAGTTTGGGAAAGATCCTCAAGGGAAAGAAAGGAACTGACGCTTACTGTGTGTCCTCTGTATGTCAGAAAGTATATCAGTTATCCCTAATTTTCATAGCAACTCTGCAAGGTCTGAAGTTTCAGAAGACTGTATAACCTGGACAGGTCACACGGCCAGTAAGCAACAGAAACAGCTCAAATCCTTATCTGTCTGACCCCAAGGTTCAGTCTCTTCCCACTGGACCAGCAGCGGACAAACGACAGTCCATGGCCAGCTCCAGCTGACCACCTTTATTTTTATCCCACCTGTGAGTCAAGAATAACTTTTGCATTTTTAAACAGTCAAAAATAAATAAATAAAGAGGATATTTTGTGACATGCGAATATGGTGTGAAATTCACATTTCAGTGTCCATAAATAAACGTTTACTGGAACATAGCCACACCTGTTTATTTACATATTGTCTACGGCTGCTTTTGTGCACGTTGCTGTTGGCAGAGTTGGGTGGCTGGGCGGGAAATCATACAGCCACCAGAGTGTACAATACTTTTTACCTGGTTCTTTTCAGAAAAACACTGTCCCACCTCTGCTCTAGACCATGCAGCCTTGAAGGTGACTGAGGCCTCTACTTCTATGGATGAGGAGACACAAGTCCATAAAGACTGAATAGATTTGCCCCAAATTAATAATACTGGGAGCAACACCAGACCAGCAAGCGAGAAGCACCAGGTGGCCATGAGGCAGGTTGAGAAGGAAGGTCAGCACTGGTCCGGCCACGCATCTGGCCGCGACGGAGGAGGGGAGCAGGCGGGGTAAGGGAGCAGGGAAGCCAGCAGGCATGGGGGCCCTAGAGTGCACACTGGAAATGGAGTCCCATCTGGAGGAAACGACAAGGAGGCAGGGTATTCAGAGAAGACCGTCTCATCCACAGCCCGGACGCTGGGTTCAACCACAGGGTCAAGGTGGAGGGACCCCCCCGCCCCCCCGCCAAGGAGTCCGGAAGAAGTCACAAGCAGAACCTTATCTTTCACTCAGTGAAATAGATATTAAATACAATAAAAAACTTTTTTAAAAAAAGTACTTGCTGGCAAGGAAACATTTCTGAAGTATCACAAAGTGAAAAAGATTTCAGTTCAGTTCAGTTCAGTCGCTCAGTCGTGTCCGACTCTTTGCGACCCCATGAATCGCAGCACGCCAGGCCTCCCTGTCCATCACCAACTCCCAGAGTTCACTCAGACTCACGTCCATCCAGCCATCTCATCCTGGGTCGTCCCCTTCCCCTCCTGCCCCCAATCCCACCCAGCATCAAAGTCTTTTCCAATGAGTCAACTCTTCGCATCAGGTGTGCAAAGTACCGGAGTTTCAGCTTCAGCATCATTCCTTCCAAAGAAATCCCAGGGCTGATCTCCTTCAGAATGGACTGGTTGGATCTCCTTGCAGTCCCAGGGACCCTCAAGAGTCTTCTCCAACACCACAGTTCAAAAGCATCAATTCTTCGGCGCTCAGCCTTCTTCACAGTCCAACTCTCACATCCATACATGACCACAGGAAAAACCATAGCCTTGACTAGACGGACCTTAGTCAGCAAAGTAATGTCTCTGCTTCTGAATATACTGTCTAGGTCGGTCATAACTTTTCTTCCAAGGAGTACAAAGCTATTTATATGGCCTGGTCTTAACTTTACTTTCTGAATATACATTTATACATGTTTACATAAATTAACTGATTTGAAATGATATACACCAATACACCAAGGTAAAATGGTAGTTATGACAGTGCACTCACAGCTGTTTTCTGTTGCTTCGTATTTGGGTATTTTCTGATCTTTCTGTAGTAAACTTTTATTGCTTTTCTAGCAATAGATAAAGTCATTTTGTAGTATTGGTCTGGGAATAGCAGATCAATAGAACAGAATAGGAAACTGAAAAAAAGATTCAATAGATATAAGAATCAGATGTGTGATAAATGTGGAATTTGGAATCAAGGGGGAAAGATGGGTAATTCAGTACATTGCATTAGTTCAGTTGGCTAAAAGTTTGGAAGATAAAGTTGAGCTCTAAATACATGTAGATGTGGTACAAATGAAGAATGTTTACAACATATTAGTGAGAAAAAAGTTTACAAAGTGTGATTTTTCAAAAGAAGCTACATATGTATATGCATGTATATAAATCTTGTATGGATGGATGCTGGGAAAGATTGAGGGCAGGAGGAGAAGGTGACAGAGGATAAGATGGTTGGATGGCATCATCAACTCAATGGACATGAGTTCGAGCAAACTCCAGGAGATAGTGAAGGACAGGGAAGCTTGGTGTGCTGCTCTTCACGGGGTCACAAACAGTCGGGCACAACTGAGCAACTGAACATGCGTGAATAGATAGGTGGATGACAGAGATAGATTAAAAATACAGATATCTGCTCAGCTCAGTAGCTCAGTCATGTCCAACTCTTTGTGACCTCATGGACTGCAGCACACCAGGCTTCCCTGTCCATCACCAACTCCCAGAGCTTACTCAAACTCATGTCCATAGAGTTGGTGATACCAGATAAATATACAGTATATATCCATACAAGAAACATAAACAGAGATTCACATCAAACTTGTAACCATGTTTACTTCTACCGAGTGAGAGAGAAAAGAGGACGCTTTGACACCCAACACACTTACACACATTATATATTTGAATTTTTGTCTTGAGAACGTAATATGTGCAAAACTATAAAAATATAAATGAAAGCCCTATAATCCCTAAAATAAACAGAGCCTAGGAGATTCTTCAGTGTGTCACCATGGAAGTGACTAGAATAGCCCTCGAAATCCGTTAGGTTGGTAGGGTTCAAGTTTGGCCTGAAGCTAGCCGATGATACGGTGCCAGGATCAATTTCCCGATTTTGACAGTGAACCATATTATGTAAGATGCTGCCGCTGGGGGAATCTGGGTAATGGGTCCAGGGGAACCTCTATTTTGGTAACTTCTGGCTCATCTATAAACTATAATTAAAAGCTTTAAAATTTTTTAGGTTGAATTCTACGAATATGTCTATCCCGGACTGTTTTTGACCTACAAAAATGGTAATCTCGTATAGCTAACTACATAATTCAAGAAAAGGCTTAACCTAATCAATTGCACGTGAACCTGTGTGAGGAATTTCAGAAACAGAAGTAGAGTGGTCTGCACAGGGATGAGGATTCAGTGGTTCCGTGGGGCAGGGGTGGTCCTGGGGCGTTCTGGAGGTACCAGCCCACTTTGTTCCAACCCGCCTCCACCAGGCAACATCTGCGCCCTGATGCCCAGAAAGGTACACGCCTCTTGATTTGCGGCTTTCCACCCGGCTCCCTTCTCAGTTTCCATCTCACGAAGCCATCAGGATAGTTCAGCGGGGACAGATGGAGGTACAAAGCCAAGGGTGGCCCCCGAGCCTGTGACGGCCACCTGCCAGGTCAGCCCTGTGAGGCCCTGACTGCAGAGGGGCCTCGCCACTCACTCTGAGACAGGGCTCCCCAGCGACCAGCTCAAGAGAGCGGGCCTCAGAGGGGCCGAGCACACGAAGAGGAGCCTCGGGCAACTGCTGCACGGGATCGAGGACCTCTGGGGCTCGGAGCCACCAGGGAAGCCTAAACAGAGGTTCAAAAACTAATAAAATAAGTTAAAAATATAAAACGTACTACAACTGCAATATCCGGAACATCAGGAACACTTCCAAGAGAGTGGAGAAAAGGTGATGGCTTGTCACTGAAACTAAGTGACTTCAGGTAATGCCAGGTGTCCTGCCTGGACGCCAAGACACGTGGGCTTCAGAGCAGTCAGCTGGAGAGATGTGGGCGCCCTCCCGCCAAGCTGCAGGTTTGTGCTCCGTGAGCTGGAGGGGCCGCCCAGGCTGGACCGAGGGCCGCCCCACCGGTGGTACCACATCCCGGACTACAGCCCGCATCTCTCTTCGCCTGGAGGTCTCCACTGCCTGTATCTCTCTGAGCTTCTAGGCCCCGTCTCTTGAACTCTTGAGATTTCCAACCTAGTCTTTTCCCCTCTAACTACATGCTTTGAAATCTAACCTTCCCTCCAAACCCCTGACCCACCTAGAGATCAGTAAGTCACCCCGTAATCTTTCCCGAAGGCCTGGTGGCTGGGCAGCCTATAATTTCCTCGCCTTGCATCGCCAGCCCCACAGAGCACAGGACTGTTCTCGGCAGCACAATTGCTGGTATTTAGCAGACTCTGGACCTGCTCGTCTCAGCAAACGGTTTTCTATGTCACGGTCTACAGAGTGCCGTCTGGACCTCTCACGCTGAAACCAAGTTTGGGCAGAGGTCCAGGTTTGCAGAAAGTCAGAACCAAAGTTTGGTGGCTCCACCCCAAAAGCCAGCAAGGAATCTCCAGGGAGGGCGCCACACATCTGAAAATGGAAAAGACACCAAAACTTCAACCATTCACCTTCTTTCCCCCACCCTGTCCCTCCCCACAACTGACTCCTCTTTTCTGCTCCCAAATAGCATAAGAAGCCCTTTTTTTCCCATGAGGGCAGTCTGAAGACGGTTAACACAGATTGCTAGTTAGTGCTAACCACAGCGAGGGAAAATGTCAGATATTAATGCTGCTTTTTTTATATGGCAGGGTGAGCACTCGGGGATAAGAATAAACTCTTATTGACAGGATCAAACACCACAATATGTACATATCACTAAAGTGTGTTTGCAAAATAGGCAATAATGGCTCTAAATAGACTGTCTCGGAATGACTAATAAATAATAAGCATCTTGCCTTCAAAATTAACAACGGAGAAGAAGTGTATTATTTAGAGCACCGCAGCGAGAAGCGGCTTTCACCGGGGGGCCGGGGCCACAGCAGGGGGGGCCCAGACCCTATCCCTGTCCTCACGTTCCTTCCCACACAGCGGGCCATGCAACGTGGCGGCAAGAGCAGAGCTGCCCAAAGAGGTGACGTCGGAGAGCCTCAGAGGCTGGCCCTGGGGAGCACCTTCCTCTTCCTTGAGCTGCAGCGTCCCTGGCCCTCCACTGGCTGTCACTGGCCCAGGTTCACACGAGGTAAAGAAGGAAGCGCCCACAGAACCGCCCCATCCAAGGACACTCAGCCTCTGGGGTTGGGATGGTACACAGGCCTAGAATGCAAGAGTCCAGCACCTCAGCCCCTCTTCTCTGCGACCTGGGATGACACGAGAGCCCGTGGGAAGCCCGTTCCTCTGTCTTAGACGTGGTAGCAGCCCTTCAGAGTCTCACCACAGGGATTAAAGGAGATAAGTAAAAGACCTGGGTCAATGTAAAATGATATTCCATGAAATGCATGAAGCAATAATATGAGTAAGAAAGGCTGTGTTCCTTTTACTTTATTTTTGCTACTTGTTGTTGCTGTTCAGTCACCAAGTCAGGTCCAACTCTTTGTGACCCCGTGGACTGCAGCACACCAGGCCTCCCTGTCCTTCACTACCTCCCTGAGTTTGCTCAAGTTCATGTCCCTTGGATCAGTGATGCCATCCAACCATCTCATCCTCTGTGGCCTTCTTTTCCTTCTGCCTTCAATCTTTCCCAGCATCAGGATCCTCATAGTCCTTTTAAAATGAAACAGTTATGATGCTAATAAAATCTATCAGAAACAGCTACTCTCAAAGTTAATAAGCACTGCCATCTTTGCAGGACTGAATAGTTACCCCTGGACTGATATGAACACCAAATATGTATATTTATTCTTAGAGCTTGTCTGGTTTCCAAGTCCTTTGAATACAGCTGTCTGAACTGATGCTCAGTAAGGAAACCAGTGGAGAAACTCAAACTCAAGGAAGCCAGCAGCTTCCCCAGGGTCACCAAGGTAACAGACACTATGCTTGGACTTTCAGTGCTCTGTTGCTCTGTCGACAAAACCACGGTGACTCTGGAAAGAAGCCAGTACGTCTGGGCAGACCAGTATCAGTCGGTGGTTGTCCACTGTGGACAAAGATTCGTCAGGACAAGGACTTGTTGCTGGGCTTGCTTGTAACATCACACGGAGAGTTCCCAAGGGTGGGGTTGAGTGCCCAGGCTCCCCCCGACACAGCATGGACCTCAGACCAGTCATTCGAGTGGGCGCTGCTCCATCTTCACTTTATTCTCAGGGCTGCAGGAAGGCAGGTCAGACCCGGATCCCGGGACATCCCAGAGCTCACATCCTCCCCCTGGCTGTCACCACCTCATGTAAATCCGCAAAAACCCCTGAGCCCTTTCCAATTCTGATCCCACATCCCGAGCAGATGCAATGAGGAGGGGAAAGAAATCAGTCAAGTAGCCAGATATTTTATTTGTTTGATATCAAGAGTAGGCACATGTGAAATTGCTCAGTTGAATGTATAAACTCAGTTTTAAATTAGAATATTTTTTCACTGGAAAGACAGCCATAGAGACACAAAAGAAGCCTTGCTGCTCCCCTGTTTCCTCGTGTTAAAATTAGAGTTATTTTTGGAAGGCATTTTGGCATTATTCATCAAGTGTTTTAAAAATGTTTACACCCTTTAGCCAAGTAATTCCCTTTCTAAGAAACATGAGCAGAAACTCAGACAAAGAGACACATGGAGATGCCGCCGCTTTCAACTGGGAAGAGTTAGCCACGCATGTTCGTGTTCATCACCAAAAGAGAGTGTGAACCTGATGGCTTCTTGGCAATGCGTTTACCATAGAACTTTATTTTTTTCTTTGTCTCAGTATTTTCCAAAATTCTCTATAATAAGAAACAACCGAAATATCCATTGACGGGTGGATGGACAGACAAAATGTGGTACATACATACAATAGCATATGGGTCATCCTTAGAAAGCAAGGAAATTCTGATACAGGCTACATTGTGGATGAATCTTAAAGAGGCTAGGCAAAGTGAACTACATCGGTCACAGAAAGACAAATGCCGTGTGACTCCACTTATATGAGGGCCCTTGAATAATCAAGTTCAAAGAGACAGAACGGAGGGAGGTGGGTGCCAGAGGTTTGGGGGAGCAGATGGGGAGTTAGCGTTTCATGGGGACAAGAGTTCCAGTTTGGGAAGATGACAAAGCTCTGGAGATGATGGTGGGGATGGTTGCACATAATGTGAAGAAAGGAGAGGCTCTTATTTAGGCGGAAAGAATGAAGTCGAATCATTTCCTTTTGATGAGTCGCTTTACATTTTGTACTAAGTATGAACCAAAGAGAGACAGCAAAGACACAAAGGAAATTCCATATTTAAACTCAGGGTTAAAGTTACAAGTATAAGATATACTTGCCTTTGTGAAAAAAAAAAAATCTGTTTTGCATAACGACAAGAAAGAGAAATTGAGGATCGTGTCACGTCGCCTGGGAGTTTTCTGGACGGCCACACTTGTTCCTTTGAGATGAGTGATGAGAGCCGGCAAAATCACGCCCTCCTTCCAGTTCCACCACCAGCAAATGGAGGAGGTGGCAGAGTCACTACTGCGTTCATCCCCAGGCCTTCCTAAGTCCACCTCGGCTGAGAAGCTGCTGTTTAAAAACCAACTGAAGGGCTTCCCTGGGGGGCCAGTGGGTGCGATTCAGGGGAGGTGGGTGCAGTCCCTGGTTGGGGAACTAAGATTCCACACACCTCAGGGCAACTAAACCCGAGCAGGGAAGCCTCTGGGCCCAGCCCAGTCAAAACAAAGAGCAGTAGCAAACAAACAAGAACAGCTGGAGAGCTGTGGCCAAAAGGTTCAGCCGCGCTCAGCAGGCATAAACCAGCCGGAAACTGTAGCACGACCCCACTCATATTCACGTCGATCAAGTATCAGGTATTGAGCCCTCTGGTGCCAGTTCCTCAGTTGTGACCCAGTGGACCGTGGCCCGCCAGGCTCCTCTGTCTACGGAATTCTCCAGGCAGGCATACTGGAGTGGGTAGGCATTCCCTTCTCCAGGGGATCTTCCCGAACCAAGGGGTCGAAACTGGGTCTCCCGAATTGCAGGCAGATTGTCACCACCTGAGCCCAGGAAAGCCCACTATATGGTTGCCGCAAATGTTCTATTGTGGCAAAATACAGACAACATGAAATTTACCTTCTTAACCATTTTCAAGGGCACAGTCCAGTGGCATTAAGTACATTCATGCTGTTGGGCAGTCCTCACTGCCTTCCACCTCCAGAGCCTTTTCATCTCCACCATTAAACCCTCCCTTCCTCCCACTCCCAGCCTTGTCTCTGCGAATCTCACTGATTTAGAAACCTCATGTAAGTAGAATCGCAGAGCATTTGTCCTTTTGTGACTGGCTTATTTACTTAGCATAATGTTCTCAAGGGTCATCCATGTGGTAGCAGGTGTCAGAATTTCCTTCCTTTTTAAGGCTGAATCATCTTCTACTGCCTTTGTGTAGCACTTTCTGTTTGTCTGTTTATCCATTGATGGACACTTGGATCGCTTCCACCTTTTGGCTGTTGTGAATAATGCTGCGATGAACTCCGGTATACAAACATTGGATGCAAATTTTAGGAACTGCTGAGCTGTTTGTGTTCAGGAAAATTAAGTAGGTGACTTCTGTCTCATTGGCGCCAAGAAATCACTCATTTCATGGAATCAGAAAATGGCAAAGCAGGAAACTGTTATAAAACCATCATTTATATCTGTCCGTAGATGAGGAAAGGGACATGAAGTGACTTAGCCAGAATGGTTTGGGAAATGTTCACTTCCTACATGTAGGGAGGGGGAAACCCCTCTCCCAGGCAAAAATATCCACCCAACTTGTCATACCACATACCTCAAATTCCTGACACTGGAGATTTATTTACTTAGATGAAGGTACTGGTCCTTTTACCAGGAATCTCCTAATAAAATGAAAATAGCTCTGAGGGAAAGTCATTATTGACCCATACGCCTGGGCTTGAAAGACTGGTTTTCCAGAGAACAGTAGACTTAGAGTCGGGTTCGCAGGGAAGAGAGTCCTCCCCGTGGGAGAGTCGATGCAGAAGGCGGGAGGCAGTGTGACGAGGGATTTTAGGCATAGATGTTCCACAAGGAGACAGTCATCTCCCGAGGAGCTCCAGGCACCCAGCGCCAGTCAGCACCAGCGCTGGGAGTCTGGAGACCCGGAAGTGGGAAGTGAGAAGAGACCAGCTAAAGCCCAACTCGGGCAACAGGCCGATTTTCCCTCTGACCAGCTCGTTCCTAAATAGTATACTTCAAGCCAAAGTACAGGTCTTCTTTAGATGACTTGGGGGCCATGAGTAAGTTCTGGATAATACCAAAATACGTTGTTAGGTTTCCTCAGCTATGTAAAGAAAGATTTTTGTTTTTCTTTCAAGAAACATGGAAAATGCTCACATGGGTCCCGAACTGAGGGACTCATTTCTCTTCAACAGGTTTCATCCTCTCAGGGCTCAGACACATTTCACGGTGGAGTTGAGGTCATTCTGTCAGTCAAAGGAGGTGGTTGAAGACCAGGAGAGCCCCAGCATGACACACCCCACGGGCACAAGCAGCGGAGCGCTCCTCAGTCAGAGAGTGCTCTCCATAAACACGGGAACCGTATGGGCCCCGTAATAACAAGGTTGGGTTCTTACAGGGAGTGTTATTTCTGCACCCAATTCCAAAGTCGTGAGGTGGCTCTACGGGATCTCTGGAAGAACAAGGGGTTAGAAAAGAGGACTATGGGAGCCCAGGGAAAACCAACAGCTACCGATGAACTTGACGAGAAGCACAGGCAAGCTACAGAGATTTTTGCAATAAACGCTTTTATTTGTTAAAATGACAGAAACAACTAACTGGGCCCTGGCACATGTGAATGTTACTGTTTCATATGCAGAAAACTGAGAGGATATGGAAACTGAGTCATTAAACAGAGCCAGGACATCCCTGGTGGTCGGGCGGCTAAGACTCCAGGCTTCCACAGTAAGGGGTATGGGTTCAACCCCTGGCCAGGGAAGTTCCGTATGACACGTGGTGCAGCAAAAAAAAAAATTCTTTTTCGTAAAAGAGAGCCAGATACTAGTAACTAGGGACATTCATACTCATTAGGTATATAGGTTATGAAACTAGGAATCTACCACGCTCCAATGAAAATCCAGAAAATAGTATTTCCACATTCCAGCTATGGTGATGTATATAGTATCTGATAAGTAAAGTCCACGCTAACAAAATCGATTCACATCAAATTAGCCTAAGCAATAAAAATAAAACAGTGACATTAATCCAATTCCCATGATGGCGATGTTTGATTTGCTTCACTGGCAAGTTAATTGAGTCCCCATCTGCTTTATTCGCTCACATTTCCCAGGAGGCCAAGCTCACGACGTGTCTTAAAGTGGTTCCCAGAGGCCTCCTTACCCTCTGTGTCATACAGCCCAAGAGGCACGCTGGCCAGCTTTCAGCCAATCCCGCTCTGACAGAGCCAGAGAGCAGTCCTTTCTCCAGGTCCTATAGCAGCGTTGGCCACTGAGGACCGAGATACGATTCCAAGAGATGCTGGTATAAGCGCTAGAAGGCCGGGCTTTACTTTCCCATTAAAAAATCATATATACAAAACAGACTCCTGTGTGCCTTCTTGTTATAAAACATTATACAAAAGAAAGCACAGGGTACTTCTCTTATCAGTGTGGTACAGATTCTTCTAGCAGCTTTTCTACATTTCTATGCCTCTCCTGTACCGTTCTACAACGAATGTGTTCTGTTTAACAGGCATGGCTCAGCTCCTAGGTCTGCCGTAAATTCCCTGTAAGCTTTTAAGCAAAAATGTGAGATGGGGGTTTGGCCCCCACAGCGTCCCTGCATCCTGGTCTCTTAGTCTAGCCCCTCTCGTTTGAGTTAAAAGTCATATCAAAGTAAAGGAACTGTCTGTCTCTACAAAAGTTTGCGCCGGGAGGGGTGGGCTCTGGCCAGACCAGAAACCAGGCTGGAGAGCAGAGGGCCAGTGAAGGTGGCAGGTGAGAGAAAGTGCGTCCAGGAAGCCAGAGGGGGACGGTGCTGACCACCCTGAAGAGCCAAGGGCTCAGGACCAATCGACCGATGGGGACGGGGCATGATGTGTGGGCTGGCCTCAAGAGTTGGAGTCCAGGAGGACTGGAAGGAGCTGGAAGGAGGCCATGGGAGGGAGGGCACAGTGAGCGGGGAGAAAGCAGAAACGTGAGGCGGAAGAGGCAGCCTTGAGGGAGAGCCTCCCGCGCACATTCTGGGGGCGTGAGAGCAGCAGGGCCCCCGGGGACCCACAGTGGGGAGAAGCTGGCACAGCTGCAGAGATGGGCTTGGCAGGCACGGACGGGACAACCCAGTTCACGGAAAAGACAACAGTCGGCTTTTCCTCCTGGTGACTATGGTGAGTCCATGAAGGAGAAGGGGGTCTAGGTGAGAAAGTCAGTTCCTAACACCCCCCTTCCTTTGGGTCATCAAACTTGTTTAACTTCCCACTCAGCTCTGTGCCCCTTAAGGGAAGCCCATCGGTCTTTGTCACCCTGTAGCACTTTACAGGGTATTCAAAAGGCTATCAGGTTTAGGAAAATGGCCAGCTCCAGCTTTCATAGCCAGCCCAGAGTTCCAGCTACACCAGAGACCAGATCCGCAGAGGCGCTGAGGTCAGTCCAGGCTCCCTGAGGACCACCTGCTCAGGGAAGGCGAGGCTGCTGAGAGAAGCATCCAGAATGGTCAGAGAGGTGGCATCGGTCCAAGATGCCCTGGGAACAGCTGAGACACAGGAAGGAGGAAGGGACAAACGAGGAAAGACGGAGCAAAGCGACGCACCTGAGCCCAAACGGGACTCTGGGCCACCCCATGGAGAGCACTTACAACAACACGCGTGCTAAGTCGCCTCAGTCACATCCGACTCCCAGCTCTTTGCGACCCTGTGGACTGTGGCCCGCCAGGCTCCTCTGTCCATGGGGATGTTCCAGGCAAGAATACTGGAGTGGGCTGCCATGCTCTTCTCCAAGGGATCCTCCCAACCCAGGGATCGAACCCACGTCTCTTACTAACTTAGCCGTCAGTAAAAGCCGCATAAAAGCACCTGGAGACACCATGACTCCTTCTCCGTGTGGGAGAAATACGAAAACCCGGGGATTAAATTAGGGTCTCACATGATATGATGCAAGCTCTACTCTGGAAGAAGCTTCCACGAGTGTCCCTGGAAGGATCTGGGCTCGAGGTTGACCAGGTGGCGCATCTGATCAGCCAGGCTGATTTGCTGGCCGAGAGCAGTGAGGACATCCATTTCAACCAAGGTCAGGGACAACAGAAGTCAAGAACAAGGGTGGACCGAAGGTTTTTGTTCAGGAAAAGCAGATTCTGCTAGAGATGGGGGCTGGCATCTCTGCCCAATCTGCCCGCAAAGTAACAGGAATACAAGTCTCTCAAAAAGCAGACATACAGGGACGTCCCTTGTGGTCCAGTAGGTAGGACTGCACTGCAGAGGGCGTGGGTTTGATCCCTGGTTGGGGAACTAAGGCCCTGCATGCTATGGGGCGAGGTCAAAAACACACACACACACACACACATAAATAGATGGATGGGATGGGCAATAATGGATGTGTTTTCAGTGTAAAATAACGATCATAAAGTCACCTGTGCCGACCACACTTTTAGAAGTGCCTTGGGGAGTCCACCAAGCGAAGGTCCTCTGGACTGGCAGCACATGGAGACCAGGGGCCGTGTTTGGGGGACACCCTGTCCCTCCAGGCACTTCAGCAGAAGCCCCGCTGGAGGGCCTTGCGGGTCTCCGGCTCAGTCTGTCTCCGGGCTGCTGTGGCCTGTAGCCAGCACTAGATACATAACAAATCTGTTTTATTCTATCCTTTTTCTCTCTCAGGGCTCCAGTCTGCACCCATTTTCCCCCCTGCCGTTGTCACAGACAGATTCACAATCTGAATTCCTTCCAGCTTTCTGAGGCAAGGCCTGTGGCTCTCGTCTTGAACAAGGAAGTGTGACTTGGCATCAGACTTTTTTTTGAGGAGTTGGAGCTAAGAATTGGTGGAGGAGGGGTGAGGAGAAGGGCTCCGCAAGTTCAGAAATGAGAAGGACGGTGGAAGGAGAAGCACAAAGGGACATTCATTTAACTGGATTTCCTTTTCTTTATTTCCTGTTTCCACGCACTCTGCTTTATCATATTTCCTCTTAGCAGTAAGAACCAAATATCTCCCAGCTCATGTTATTTAACTAATTTCACCACCTCAATCTTAGCCCCATACTCATAAAATGGTAATAACGGTAATGCCTAAGGATACCGTTTTGTTTTGTTTTTTTTTTTTTAAAGAAAAGCTAAATGTTAGTGATACTAACTCTGAAATAGTGTTTGGCACTTAAACTCCAAGCATTTGACTTTTCAAGTTTTCATGATTACTTCACCAGAATCAGGTGGCATAAAAACTGCTTTTACGTAAAACGGTTTTTGGTTTTTCTTTTTTTTAATTCCTTTGTAATTGGAAGATAATTGGTTTGCAACGCTGTGTTGGTTTCTGCCATGCAACAACGTGACTCAGCCACAGGTACACATATCTTCCCTCCATCTTGAACCTCCCTCCCACCGCTTCATCCCACAACCCCTCTAGATTGTCATGGAGCACCGGGTTGAGCTCCCTGTTGTCTAAAATGGTTTTGCAGACAGTGATTGTTAAGCAATTGCATTGTTACATTTCGTGCCATTCAATTTCACTGAAAGGCAGATTGATAAAAATCAGCCTGGCCAGTTTCTGGACACTATCCTCTCTGCCATGGGACAGGCCTCCAGGGCAGTCTGTAGCTTTTGACCCATCCCACCCAGAGGCTCTCCAGCTACCTGCCTCCTCCAGGAGGATTCACTGGGACAGACACATGGGGAAATGACATGCCCAGGGTGCGGGAGGGGCCTTTGCTTTTGGAGAATAGCTGTGGAGCCTTGGGGAACAGCATGCTGTCCTGGAGTCACGAGGAGAAAGGACTTTTCCTTCTTTCAACATCCAACAAATACTGTGTGCAGGACAGACTGTGCTGAGCAAGGAACTCTGCCACAACTGGGAACACCATGATGAGCCATCCTGGGCCTCCAGGCTCCCTGGGCAGGGAGGTATCAGGCAGGAAGGCAGTTACAACCCAATGTAGAAGCTACTGAACCCCAAAGAAGCTCAGGCTCCATGTGAGCACATCAGAGCAGAGCCTATACCAGGCTAGGGTAGAGCAGGAATCAGGGAAGCCTGCCTGGAGGAGGTGAACTTTGGCACCTCCATCCATTCAACTGAAATTGAGTACACTGCTCTGAGAGCTGAGATAGAGCAGAGGACCCAAGACTTGAGATCCTCCTCTCTAGAAACTCACATCCCTCTAGAGGGTAGTGGATTGTGCCAGAGAGTTCCCTTGTGGCCAGAGAGGCCTGAGGAAGCTGAGACCTGAGGATCAGATGGAGGGAAGGGCTTCTCAGGCAGAGGAAATGGCCTGTAGCAACAAGGATCAGGTGCTTCTGGGGATGCAAAGAAGAGCCCAGAATGTGGCAAGGTGCAGCATGAAGGGACCGAGGCCAGAGACAAGAACCAGATCACACAAAACTCCACAGACGACGGTTACGAGTTTGTATTTTAACGTAGTCATTGCGGAAAGTGAAGGGGACGTGATCAGATCTGCGTTTTAAAGTGACGATCTCAGCGGCCTGGTGAGGCAATGGCACAGAGAGAGCACGTGAAACAAGGAATATACGTGCAAAGGCCCTGGCAGAGGCGGCTCCTGCGAGGGGGGCGAGGGCCCCTGTGCGGCCAAGGCCAGAGCGGCAGGCTGGGCCCGACTGCCAAGGTTCCCACGGCCACTGGAGGCCTCCAGGGAGGGCTGATGCCACCCAGCCTGACTCAACTCACTCAAGGAGTTTTGGATTGGTGGGTGGGATTAAGTCATGGATTCCCAAACAGCAAGGACCATGCATGTGGAATAAATTCCATCTTCAAAGACTGAAAATACACAATCTTTCAGAGTTACTAAAATTCATGAATAGTTCTCACCTCCTTACACAGGAAACAGGAGTTTCCTCATTCTCTAGGGTTCGCTGGGTAAAGAAGGGAAGTAATGACCCGCTATGGAATTAACGCCACCATTTTATTCTTGTCGGTCAATATTTATTTACTTACTTGGCTGCACTGGGTCTTAGCTGTGGCACCCAGGATCTTTCAGTTCTGGCATGTGGGATCTAGTTCCCTGAACAGGGACTGAACCTCTGCCCCCTGCATTGCGAGCACAGTCTTAGCCACTGTTGTTCTTTTATTTGTATTTCACGCTGATCACTCGCCGTCACATGTGCATCTTGGCCTCATGAAGTCAGACTGCTCACGGTCTTCCCCAAGCCATCTCCTTCTAAAGTTCTCCATGACCACATTCACCCAGACTGCATTACCCATCATTCTCAACTCTTCCCTGGTTAATTAAGCCCCTTCTGTGTTATTTCCTTGGCATCTCTTCCCTCCTCCCCGTCTCCGCGACCACTGTCCAAATGATAGCTCTCACTCATCTCCGCTACGGCAGATGACTGACCACCAGTCTGCTCCTCCGTTCTATTTCTTTATTCTCTCTTTGGGCTCATTTCAGGTCCCAACCTTCACTTGTAAGCTGAACCCATGCTGCTCAAAGTAAAAAGAGCCACCAGATTAGAGTTTTCTCAACTTCGCAAAACATAAAGCCAATGAAAATGTGGAATTGAAGAAAGAGCAACCGGCAAAGCAGGAGTCTTTCCTATTAGAAACCTTAGTGTAAAATCTAAACAAAAATCATCCCCAGGGTAGATGGTTCCCACTTGACTTACTGAGCGCTTGAAATGCGAGTGTTCTAAACTGATGCGTGCTAAGGACTGATGCTGAAGCTGAAGCTCCAATACTTTGGCCAACCTTATGTGAAGAGTTGACACATGGGAAAATACCCTGATGCTGGGAAAGACTGAGGGCAGAAGCAGAAGGAGAAGGTGGCAACAGAGAATGACATTGTTGGACATGAGTTTGAGCAACGCTGGGAGATAGTGACGGACAGGGAACCTGGTGTGCTGCAGTCCATGGGGTCGAAGAGTCAGACATGATTGAGTGACTGAACAACACAATCATAAAATTTACCCTTAAAAGATTTTATACAAGAAAAAGGGATGTAAATAATTTTTGCATAGAGAGTACATTGAAATGCTAATACTCCGGATACTCGGGTTAAGTAATACATATTCTTAAAATTAATTTTATTTGTTTCATCTTGCCTGTTTTTAATGTGGCAACAAGACAAATTTACATATTCAGCTTGTATTTTGACTACCATTATATTTCAATTAAACTGTTGTGGCCTAAAATAATTGGAGATCTGCAGCAATAAAACTTAATGTCATTGTTAAGAAATTATTCCTAGGAGAGAAATAGAAGGCAGCAATAAAAACACAAAGAGCCCAGTGGAAAAAGATGGCAAAAGATTTGGACGTATATTTCTCCAAACAAGATGCAAAATAGCCAACACTTAATATCATCACTTGCTGGGGAAATGCAAATCAAAATCAATAAAACACCACTTCATACCCGCCAGGATGGCCATAATTTTTCTTACGGGAAAATTGTGTGTTGAGAGAAGGTGAAGAAATAGGAATGCTGTGCGCTATCAGTGAAAACGCACAGTGGCGCAGGCACTGTGGGAGACAGTTCAGCAGCTCCTTGAAATGCTACACAGGGAGTTATCATGCGACCCAGCAATTCTACTCCTAGAGAAACGAAAACATATTCACAGAGAAGGTTGTGTAAGATAGATTCTCTGGAGGTCCAGTCGTTAGGATTCCATGCTTTGCTGTAGGAGGCACAGGTTCAATCCCTGTGGGGGAACTAAGACCCCACAGGTAGTGTGGTGCAGCCAAAAAAAATTTTTTTTAAGTTGAACAAGGATATTCACAGCAGTGTCATTCATTATAGCCAATTAGTAGAAACAACCAAATATCCCTCAACTGTTGAATGGATGAACAAAGCATGACATATCCAAACAATAGAACATTCGGTTCAGTTCAGTTCAGTCGCTCAGTCGTGTCCGACTCTTTGTGACCCCATGAATCGCAGCACGCCAGGCCTCCCTGTCCATCACCAACTCCCGGAGTTCACTCAAACTCACGTCCATCGAGTCGGTGATGCCATCCAGCCATCTCATCCTCTGTCGTCCCCTTCTCCTCCTGCCCCCAATCCCTCCCAGCATCAATGTCTTTTCCAATGAGTCAGCTCTTCGCATGAGGTGGCCAAAGTACTGGAGTTTCAGCTTCAGCATCTTCCCTCCAAAGAAATCCCAGGGCTGATCTCCTTCAGAATGGACTGGTTGGATCTCCTTGCAGTCCAAGGGACCCTCAAGAGTCTTCTCCAACACCACAGATCAAAAGCATCAATTCTTCGGCGCTCAGCCTTCTTCACAGTCCAACTCTCACATCTATACATGACCACAGGAAAAACCATAGCCTTGACTAGATGGACCTTAGTTGGCAAAGTAATGTCTCTGCTTTTGAATATACTATCTAGGTTGGTCATAACTTTCCTTCCAAGGAGTAGGCATCTTTTAATTTCATGGCTGCAGTCACCATCTGCAGTAATTTTGGAGCCCCCAAAAATAAAGTCTGACACTCTTTCCACTGTTTCCCCATCTATTTCCTATGAAGTGATGGGACCGGATGCCATGATCTTCGTTTTCTGAATGTTGAGCTTTAAGCCAACTTTTTCACTCTCCTCTTTCACTTTCATCAGGAGGCTTTTTAGCTCCTCTCCACTTTCTGCCATAAGGGTGGTGTCGTCATCACGTGGTTATAAATAAAAATGAAGTACTAATCATACTACAACATGGATGAACCTTGGAAACGTTGTGTTCAGTGAAAGAAACTCATCACAAAAGACCACAGATTTATCATGCTTTTTATATGAAATGTCCAGTAAGGGCAAATCTAGAAACAAAAAGTAGATCTGTGTTTTCCTAGGGCTGGAGGAGTTTGGGGGAAAATAGGGCTGACAGCTAATGGGTCCAGAGTCTCTTTGAGGGATGATGAAAATGTTTTAGAATTGATTGTGGTGGACTCTAGAACAGTTTCAGATTACAGTCACATCTTCTGGAAAGGGGAACTTGACAGCTGGGGGACAAGGGTGTCCCTGTGTGTGTAATATATATATATACATATATATATATATATAT
>SJYQ01097446.1:102829-151978 GCA_006410935.1 Redunca redunca
ATTACATTATGTCCTGTGTGCATATTGGGTTTTGTACCACACCTATAATAACCTTTTCACAAACATATACGTGAAATAATATTTTCAAAGAAATTACATTAAGAATAACAAAAGGGTCATAACTACAAAAGATCAAAATGTATTCAAGAACGTCACAGAAATATCTATACCAATACATAAGCAAATCTAAAGGAAAAGGGTAATGTTTAAGAAAATAGACATGTCAAAAAACTGACTTGTAAAAAAGGTAGAAAACCAGACCATGCTAGATAAGAAATGTAAAAGTTAGCAAAAAATAAACCTCAGAGCCCTCTTCTTCCAAAAAAGAGCATCAAAGGCAGATAGGATTATAAGTGAGTTTTTCCAATCCTCCAAAGACAGATAACTCATTCATAGATGTTTCCAGGCATAGGAAGATAGACAAGGCTTTCTCACTCATCTCGTTAGGATAAACATCACTGTCCTAAGAAACGGCTGAGGAGCAAAAGGAAGGAAGAGGAGAGGAGGGAGGGCGAGCAGAAATGGAGGGTTTGTCTGACCCACACCACTGGCTCTATCTTTGAGTGTTTACTGGCTGAATTTGCTGCCGAAATCCAAAAACTGGGATATTTTTAAAGCATCCCGTGGCAGTCCAGTGGTTAGAATTCAGTGCTTTCACAGCTGAGGGCCCTAGTTCAATCCCTGGTCAGGGAACTAAGATCTCAGAAGCCATGTGATCTGGCCAAAAAATAAAACTAAAAACTAGGATATTTTTTCATAAAAGTCAGACTGAAATAAGATACATGTAACAACTGTGAGAAAGAACTAAGAGGGTAGTTATGTGTTTAATTCTTATAAATCGGTAATGATGGCTATGATTATAACTAAAGTTTATCAAGCACTTATCACTTACCAGGATCTTTCTATACTTTTTTCTCCACAGAAGAAAAAGACGATACAATAAAAAGCAAAGGATATCAATAGGCAAGGATAGCTATCCAAAGAGACTCACCTTCCATAACAATGTGCTGTTGTTAAGTTGCTAAGTCATGTCCAACTCTTCAAAGACCCCATGGACTGTAGTCCAGTCGGTTCCTCAGCCCATGGGATTTCCCAGGCAAGAATACAGAATGGGTGGCCACCTCCCCCGCCAGGGGATCTTCCCCACCAGGAATCGAGCCCACATCTCCCGCGTCTCCTGCACTGGCAGGCGGACTCTGCCACTGAGCCGCCAGGGAAGCTGATACGGCAGTTAAAACCTGAAACAAAACCGGGATGCTTACCTGTCAGATGAACAAACCTTAAAAACCAGTAACAGTGAGTAAGAGTCCGGGGAAATATTTTTATTCTCCCCTGGAGGGAATGTTAAACTGGTGTGACCTTTGGGGAAACAGTTACTAAAAACGTCAACATGCATACCTGTGAGCCGCAGGAACTCTGTCTCCTAGAGAGAACGTGTTCATTCACAGTACTAGTTCTCTACGGCTACATAACAAATCACCACCAACTTAGCCGCTTAAAACAACACAAAACACAAAATTGTTATCTCACAGTTTCTGAGGGTCAAGAGGCAAGCACGTTTTAGTTGGGTCCTCTGCCCAGGCTCTCCCAAGACTGGAGTCAGGGGAGGGGTGTTGGCAGAATTCGTTCCCTGCAGCTGTGTGAGCGGAGACCCTGATCTGCTGACTGTCACTCTCAGCCCTTCGGTCCCTCACTCTTCCAGTCTGCCCTGTAAGGGGCCCCATTTACACCAGGCTTGCCCAGCAGAATCCAAGTCCATTATGCAAATTGCAGGGGTTCCGCCCGGTTTTAGGCATAGGTTTCTGCATCCGCTTTCTGCATCCATTTTATGCATCCACCCCATTTCATGCATGGGCGTGAGAAGCAGGGGTGGGCACCTTGGGGCAATCTCAGAATTCCACCTGTCCCACATGGCACTAGTGGTAAAGAACCCACCTGCCAATGCAGAAGACTCCAGAGACACAGGTTCGATCCCTGGGTTGGGAAGATCACCTGGAATAGGGAATGCCAACCCACTCCAGTATTCTTGCCTGGAAAATTCCATGAACAGAGGATCTTGGTGGGCTACAGTCACAGGGCCACAAAGAGTTGGACGTAACTGAACACCCACAGACACACATCGGGGGTCAAGAACGTTCCTGCCAGTAGAGTTTGTAAAAATAAAAAATTAGAAGCAACTCAGAAAGAGTGCCAATGAGTAGAACACAACTGAGGGACTGAACAACAGAAATAGTTAAGTAAACCATGAATGGCTACAAAGACTATACATTCACACACTATGGAAACTGGACGGCATTGTTGGTTCAATGAGATAAATCAATGTGACATAATAACTTAAAAAAAAAAAAGGCAGGTTACAGAACAATACATACAATAGGACCCCATTATGTATAAATAAAGGGCTTCTCTGACAGCTCAGCTGGTAAAGAATCCGCCTGCAATACGGGACACCCTGGTTCGATTCCTGGATTGAGAAGATCCGCTGGAGACGGATAGGTTACCCCCTCCAGTATTCTTGGGCTTCCCTTGTGGCTCAGCTGGTAAAGAATCCTCCTGCAATGTGGGAGACCTGGGTTTGATCCCTGGGTTGGGAAGATCCCCTGGAGAAGGGAAAGGCTACCTACCCCAATACTCTGGGCTGGAGAATTTCGTAGACTGTGTAGTCCATGGGGCCGCAAAGAGTTGGACACAACTGAGTGACCTTCACTTCACTTCGTATATAAATAAATGAATACTCAATTCCTACCTCCACCCTTGTTCTCTTTAATTCTCTATTTCACCGCCAGAGGCCTTTTCAAAATTCAGATCTGATTCTGTCACCAGCCCTGCAGCCACTCTGCCCCCAGCCTGACATCTGACCTGAAATCCCATCATTCTCAGGAAAAAGCCTAAACAAATCCTTGTTGTTGTTCTTGCTGCTCCTGTGTGCTCAGTCATGTCCAGCTCTTGGCGACCCCACAGACTGTAGCCCACCAGGCTCCTCTGTCCATGGGGTTCTCCAGGAAAGAATACTGGAGGAGGTTTCCATTTCCTTCTCCAGGGGAACTTCCTGATCAGGGATGGAACTCAGGTCTCTGTCCTGCATTTGCAGGCAGGTTCTTTACCACTGAGCCACCTGGGAAGGCCCTGATGGGTGAACTCACGTGTTATGAATCTGCCCCTCCCCTCTCTTCACGCGCCCACCTGGGGTGCCCTGGGGGTTGACCTGGGCCCAAAGGCCCACTGCAGCAGGTGGGCACTCTTCCCATGCAGCCGTGCAAGAGCCAGAGCCCTGAGTGGCAGGGAGGGAGTGAGTCCCTCTCAGGAGGAAGAAGGTGGTCAGCAGCACGTGTGGCAACAGGAAGCCCTGCATACAGGAGTCCACGCCAAGGACAGGGCATCTCCCGGAGGGGAGACTCTGTCCTGAGGAAGAGGCCAGGGAAGCGTCCCGTGGGGCCTGTCCCGAGCCAGGACTCTGCATTTCTGCTCACCTGGAGCGCTGGCCGGACGCCACCTTCCTCCCCACCTTTGTAAACGTCGTCTCAGCAGCTGAAGAGGCGTTGCTGTGCTCAGTCGCTCAGCTGTGTCTGACTGTTTGTGACCCCGTGGACTGTAGCCCGCCAAGCTCCTCTGTCTATGGGATTCTCTAGACAAGAATCCTGGAGTGGGTTGCCATGCCTTCCTCCAGGGGATCTTCCTGAACCAGGAATCAAACTCTTGTCTCCTCTGTCTCTTGCATTGCAGGCGGATTGAAATGGCATTCCATATACTCAAACGGGTGACCCTGAGGAAGGTCTTCTGAGGGCAAGTCCAATCAAGGAGCCTTGTTTTCCCAAGATGGTCCAGAGGGAGATGAAACCTGAGCCAGCTGGAGGGAGGACCAAGGTCAGAGCTCACATCTGAGTGGCTATCCCAAGGGCCAGGCTGGAATGCCGAGAGCAAGAAGTCAGTGGAAGCAGACAGCTCAGGACACGTGTGGACATAGCTGGCGTGCTGGAGCTTTCCTATTTCGTGGTGCCTGATGCTCAGAGGGGTGGCCCCGTGAGGGGCTGGAGCCGTTTCCGATTCAAGCCTTCCCCGATCCTCAGTGGAAGCCTCTCTATTCTCTGCCAACCCCAGGTCGAGCCTTATGAAACCACTGACGTTCTGCTGTTTGTCCTGCAAGATTTCATGCAGTTCAGTCAAACAAACCAAGAGTTTCTGACAGCAGAGCCCTCTGTTATTTCCATGCTTCTCTGCAAGTCTCAACCAGTCCAGCCTAAAGGACATCAGTCCCGAATGTTCATTGAAAGGACTGATGCTGAAGCTGAAGCTCCAATAAATGCTTTGGCCACCTGATGCCAAGAGCCGACTCATTGGAAAAGACCCCGATGCTGGGAGGGATTGAGAGCAGGAAGAGAAGGGGGTGGCAGAGGATGAGATGGTTGGATGGCATCACCGACTCAATGGATATAGTTTGAGCAAACTCAGGGAGATAGTAAAGGACAGGGAAGCCTGGCGTGCTGCAGTCCAGGGGGTCACAAAGAGCCGGACACGACTGAGCGGCTGAGCGACAACCGCAAGTCTCACTAGTAGTTCAGTTCAGTCGCTCAGTCGTGTCCGACTCTTTGCGACCCCATGAATCGCAGCACGCCAGGCCTCCCTGTCCATCACCAACTCCCGGAGTTCACTCAAACTCATGTCCATCAAGTCAGTGATGCCATCCAGCCATCTCATCCTCTCTCATCCCCTTCTCCTCCTGCCCCCAATCCCTCCCAGCATCAGGGTCTTTACCAGTGAGTCAACTCTTCACATGATGTGGTCAAAGTACTGGAGTTTCAGCTTTAGCATCATTCCTCCCAGTGAACACCCAGGACTGATCTCCTTTAGAATGGACTGGTTGGATCTCCTTGCAGTCCAAGGGACTCTCAAGAGTCTTCTCCAACACCACAGTTCAAAAGCATCAATTAATTCTTCAGTGCTCAGCCTTCTTCACAGTCCAACTCTCACATCCATACATGACCACAGGAAAAACCATAGCCTTGACTAGATGGACCTTTGTTGGCAAAGTAATGTCTCTGCTTTTGAATATGCTCTCTAGGTTGGTCATAACTTTCCTTCCAAGGAGTAAGCGTCTTTTAATTTCATGGCTGCAATCACAGTGATTTGTAGATTAAATATATACAAACCAAAGCAGTTGTTGGTTTTTTAAAATATAAATTTAATTTTACTTTGACAAGCAATTCGGTAAGTCATTTCTTAGAAACTAATTCTAAAGTCCCAAAATAAAACTCGTGATGGGGGAATGTAGGCGGGGCACACACATGCCATCCCCATCCAGGCGCATCCCCGGATGTCAAGAATATATTGAGCAACACACAGGTAGCTAACATGACAATTCCAACTCAGATCTATACAGTTCTAAGGTCGGTGATCAATCCCTCCAGTAAGGAAATTCTTGTCCAGTGCATTTCATTCATATGGAGTAAATGAACACACCCTGCAAAAGGGGAAAACAAACAAAGTTTACAGAGAAGAAATCACGGAAAAGTAACAAAATGCCTTCTTAAAGATTCTGATAGTATGATATGCTTTTTTTTTTCTTTTGCTTTTGTGAAGATAATCCATTCCCGTGTAAACTGTGCATGGTCCCTGCGGCCTGTGTCGGGGTGTCGTTGCTCCTTATCTGTCCTGTGTGCTCCAATTCCATTTTGTCTGGTTTTCCTCCTCGTTCTCTGGTACTCGGGAACTACAAGCTCAGATTGTGTTTCTGCAAAGAAGTTTCCTTTCAGGGAGACACAGTCTAACCCGCAGTGCGCACGGAGGTGCTTGAGCAGTACTGATGAGTTTACACACCAGGGCCTTGCCTCTGAGGCAGTCCACATTTGGGGGTACGCTAATGCTGAAAAGGTGGCCCCTCACAGCAGGCAGCTCTCCTGTGCTCCATGTGGGCTGTGAAGGACGAGAAACCCTGGATTCGAAGCCCTCTCGGCCAAAGTTGTCTGAGCCCTTCCCCCGCCCCCTCCTGGCTCCGTATCCTCTTCCTCCTTGGCTTCTGGAATCTGAGAAATGAAGAGCCACTGGCTGGAGCAGGACCTAAAGGAAATGATCAAGTTCGGGGAGAAAAACCAAGGACTGGGAAGGCGCCCTGAGAACTGGAGAGACGGGCCCCCTCTAGTAAGCAGAGGTGGTCCAAGGCAAAGGGCAGGAGGTCAAGGTCATTGCTAGAGCCACACCACCTCTTGGTGCCAAGCACGTGCTTGGCAGGGCCTCCCGCCCACATGGTGGGCCCTGGCTCACGTGTTCCTCTCTACTGTGATGCAGTATGATGCGGTGAACTCAGGCTCACCTGACTTCTGGAATCTAGACCCAGAACTTACACAATGAAAGGAAGGCAAAAACTAGGAAAACACAATGAAAATTACTCAGTGGGACTCTCAACATAAAGACTCCTCCCAAACAAGTGCATTCAAGTTTCCAGAACATCAGCCCTCACTTTTACTGCCTTTCTGGCTCAGAAGGGCGTGTGCAGCGCCCACGGGCGGCATCCTGAACAGCCAGGCTACACTGATTGCAAAAGAGAAGTCATGCTGAGTGATAAAGGCAACAGAGAGGGCAAAGAGCAGGCCAGCACTTTAAAACCAGGAAAACAAGCCTCTGTTCCCACCCCCTGTGCCACCATCTCTAAATTTCCTTGGTGAAATGCTGTTGGAGTTAGGGTTAAAGAAAGCCACTCTAGCTTTTCCTCTTGTTCAGTTCATTTGCCGCCTGGGACCTTATCTGAAGTTTCTGTCTTATCTGCAGGGGGATAAGAGAATTTAAGGCCTGTGTTAAAGTAACTGGGGTTAGGTAGGAAGCTGGACTCCATTCCTACAAAATAAAGTAGCTACATTATTTTCCCTAATTTTTTTTTTTTTTTGCTACGTACTGTCTAAAAAATTCCCTTTGGAAAAATGAGAAGAAAGAAACCCCAATGCTTCGGAAAATAATGAGGCATGAGAAAGAGCATCAGGAGGGGGAAAGGTAGGAGGTGAGTCGGTGTGGGAGCCAGGCTCTCTCACACCGGACACGACGTCTGGGGGAGAGAGGTGCTCAGGGATTCCTGGGCCTCACTTAAATAAATCTCATGATTTCCACCACCAGCTTGGGGACTTGTAATGTTGTTCTATTCTCAGATAAAAATTTTCCTTAATTGGCTTCAGTTAAGGAAAATTATTGGTGGAGGTGGCTCAGTGATAAACCGGAAACCAACGTGACAAATTTCACCGAAATGAGGACTTGTCCTAATTCATGACTTCTTCCTCAGAAGCCGATATCCACCAAAGAAGATCCCCTTCCCCTGTCTCTCCTGATCGAAATAGTCCAGGAGAACAGGTCCCATCCTTTCACGGTTACTCTCCATGACTCGTGTGCTAGTCCACTCTGTGTCCAAGCCAAAGTTTTCACAAACGTCAGGCAGAATCTAAAAGAATCCACCTCTTTCCCCGCCTCACTCGGTTGTACGGGTATAGGCAAGGAGTCTCCATGATCTCATGGAAGCGGTTCCACCAACACAGTGTCACAATCGAAGGCTGACAGTAAGAATCTTTCTGCAAAATATAAAGAAAATAGCGTGCACCTACACACACACACACACACACACACACACACACACACCACCTTAAACTATCAGACTGTTCCTAGCAAGTTTTCTACTTCAGAGAAACAGATATCTATATATATATGTGTGTGTGTCTAGGTACAATGATAATTATTATATTTATAGATCACATTGTTATAATTAGAATATATTATTATTAAATATATATTATATATGTATTCCCTTCTCCATTCCCTTCTCCAGGGGATCTTCCCAAGCCAGGAATCAAACCTAGATCTCCTGCTTTGCAGGCAGATTCTTTACTGTCTGAGACACATTGGAAGCCCATATACATGTTTAATTACTTGGGATGGCTGATTTAGAATATGTAAATGAGGAAATATGGATTCTCAGGTGACATGGGTAATACGGAATATTTTGATTTGCCTACTTCCCTACCCCCATAAAACAGAGGCCAGGATGGTATAATAACTGCTCGTATTTACTGAGCACTTGTCATATGCCAAATTCCCAATGGATGACCTCATTCAGGCCTCACGGTAATCCCAGGAGGTAGGTGCCATTATTAATCCCTCTGTCTAGTCAAGGCTATGGTTTTTGCAGTGGGCATGTATGGATGTGAGAGTTGGACTGTGAAGAAGGCTGAGCGCCGAAGAATTGATGCTTTTGAACTGTGGTGTTGGAGAAGACTCTTGAGAGTCCCTTGGGCTGCAAGGATATCCAACCAGTCAATCCTAAAGGAGATCAGTCCTGAATATTCGTTGGAAGGACTGATGCTGAGGCTGAAACTCCAGTACTTTGGCCACCTGATGTGAAGAACTGACTGCTTGGAAAAGACCCTGATGCTGGGAAAGATTGAAGGCAGGAGAAGGGGACGACAGAGGATGAGATGGTTGGATGCCTTCACTGACTCAATGGACCTGAGTTTGAGCAAGCTCCAGGAGTTGGTGATGGACAGGGAGGCCTGGTGGGCTGCAGTCCATGTGGTCTCAGAGTCGGATACGACTGAGCGACTGGACTGAAGTGCCGTACATCAACATGTATCAGCCATAGGCATACACATGCCCCCTCCCTCTGGAGCTTCCCTCCCTTCTCCCACCAGAGTCCTGCTTCTGCTCCTCGCTACCACCTTGTTCTAAGACACTGAGTAAAATGGCAGAAGGTCTGAAGATGTTTGGCCAAACAATGCTCTACCACCATTTTCTCTTCTTCTGTTTGGATTTTCCAGAAACCTCTGACTTCCCAGACTCATAAATTGCTGGGGAAGGAAAAAAGGCAGTCTGTGCAAAGGAACATTACAAAGTAGAAAGGGCTGTGTCAGAGGCTGGCCACCCATCAGAAAGTGAAGTGAAGGGAATTCTCCAGTGGTCCAGTGGTTGGGACTCTGTGCTTTCACTTCCAAGGGCCCAGGTTCGATCCCTGGCTGGGGAATTAGGATCCCTGCGGTTTGGCAAAAAAAAAAGAAAAGTGAAGTCAAGGTCGTGAAGCTTTTCAGGGAAGTTGAGCAATAGGACTGGGGGTGGAAGGAGAGTCAAGGTGATTTTCCAGCTACCCCAGCCATGACAGCAGCCGCCCCTGCACTGTGTAAACTGAGGTGGCTATTAAGTGCACAGGCTCGTGCACGACAGGTTGACCTACACAGTCTGTTAACGTTTATTCAGCGCCCAATGTGTACGAGGCTCAGCCCTAAACGTCATTCAGCTCAGCTCTGTCTCCCAGGAGCTGGTGATCTGAGGACACGTGGGACAAATAATCCTGAAAGTGTTAGTCACTCAGTCGTGTCTGACTCTTTGGTACTCCATCAGGCTCCTCTGTCCATGGGATTCTCCAGGCAAGAACACTGGAGTGGGTTTCCATTTCTTTCTCCAGGGGATCTTCCCAACCTGGGGATCAAACCTGGGTCTCAGGCATTGCAGGCAGATTCTTTACCATCTGAGCTGCCAGGAATTCCAAAATATACACCAGAGAATAAGAACAAGAACCAGCTGTTATGAAAAGCTGGGGGTGGAGAGGAGAGAAAGCAGCAGTGGAGGGGGGTGAGTTAGACCAGGAATCCGACGGTCTGGGGGCAGCAGGGACAGGGTGCCCAGGGCCCGGTGGCCTCCGTCACACCCACGTCTGAGAGATGGGGCCCCGCTGCCGCCGCGGCTGAGCATCTTCTGCTCTCCTGGGAGGATCTCAGCCTTCCTCCAGCCGCAGGCGGTAACGCAGTGCGGGGCGCTCAGGGAGAATCTGGCTGAACCCGTGGATGGGGGAGTCTTGTCTCAGCGCGTTGATTCCAAACCCTTTCATGTACTCAGGAATAGGTCCACATTATATGATGATCTTTTACTTGTAGCTAGTTAGTTTCACTTTTTCTATGTCATATTTAGTGCTCCCATTTTTCTAATTTTCTAATTTTTCCATCTCTTCTTTTTTTTGATGTTCTTTCTCAAATTTTTATCAAGTGTAGTAGAAAAGATTTTGTATCCATATATATATATACATATACTATATATATATATATTATATATATACATACTATATATATATAGTATGTATAATATGTATGTTTTAGGAAACTTATGACTTTTGCCTAACTAAAAAATTTGACAATTTTGCTTCCACTTGTTTAACTTAGTATGAATAGAATGCTGGATTTCTAATTTAAAAAAAAATAGACATGCAACAAGCAACAAAGGTTTACTGTATAGCACAGGGAACTATATTAATATCTTGTACTAACCTATAATGGAAATAATCTGAAATAATCCACGTGTGTGTGTATAGCTGAGTCACCTGAAACACTGTAAGTCAACTACACTTCAGCCAAATCTGCATCTCAAGGAAAAATACGTAAAATCTTAGGATGAGAAACGAATACGTAAGAATGACAATGATAATAGAGACCCGCAGCACTGTGCCCTGCAGTGATTTCAGGCGTCTCCTCGGGCAGTGCTCCTCACTAAAGAGGATGCCCATGCCCTTTCCCTCAGCGTGTGTACTTCCGTCTGGCTTTTCTGACATAAATACAACTGCTTCTCGGTGTGCTCTCCCATTTTGTGCTATGTCTCTGATAATAACCTCTGTGCCTGTTTTTATAGTCAGGAAAAAAAAAAAGTCCCCAAATTTTTTGCTATTCTTGTTTCCAAGCTGCTGCTGCTAAGTCACTTCAGTCGTGTCCGACTCTGTGTGATCCCCTAGACAGCAGCCCACCAGGCTCCCCCGTCCCTAGGATTCTCCAGGCAAGAACACTGGAGTGGGTTGCCATTTCCTTCTCCAACGTGTGAAAGTGAAAAGTGAAAGTGAAGTCGCTCAGTCGTGTCTGACTCTTAGCGACCCCATGGACTGCAGCCCACCAGGCTCCTCTGTCCATGGGATTTTCCAGGCAAGAGTACTGGAGTGGGGTGCCATTGCCTTCTCCATCGCTTCCAAGAGGTGAGGCTAATTTCCCTCCCATCACAGGCAACTGTATTAAGTCACTTCTGATGTCAGCAGTGTGGCCAAAATCAGGGTCCCTCTGAGGTTAGGACACACACAGGTCTTTCTCCTGAGTCGCTCCCTCTGGAGAAATCCCGCCCTGTCACGGGCTCTCAGACAGGCATACAGAGGAGCTTCTGGGATGGAGTCAGGGAGCATCAGAGGCCTCCTGCCAACAGCCACAAGACGGATCCATCCTGGAGGAAGAGCTTCAGCCTCGTCAAGTCTTCAAATGACTGGGGGCACCTTGACTTCAGCCTCCCAAGAGACCCACCCTGCGGAGCTGCTCCCCAATTCCTGACCCTCAAAACCTGTAACCTAATAAATGTTCATTGTCTTAAGCCAGTAAGTTGCGGGGTCATGTGTTACACAGCAGTTAATACCCAATATAGGCTCTCCCCATCACTGGCAAAGGTCCGAAGATGTACGAGAGTTTGGAAGACGGTCCTCTGCCTGCCCTCATGGGGCGCAGCCTAATAAGCAGCACAGACAAAAAAAAACAACTAGGAGAGAGGGAAACAGGCTCTGGTAGAAAGAATGAGGCATCAGTGAGGGGGAGAAGCAGGAGCACAGCGGAGGCCCACCTAGCCCGTTCTAGGAGGTGAAAGCCAAGTGGTAACCAGGCTGCACGTCTATAAAAGATAAGCAGGAAGCACCCAGGCATGTTAGGGGCGGGGGCTGCTGCTACAAAGGACACAGGTGGGGGAGGGGGCTTAAACAACAGAAATTTACTGTTCATCAGGTCCGGAGGCTGGAAGCCTAAGACCAAGGTGTCCCCAGAGGGGGTTCCTTCTGAGGCAGTGATGGAAGGACCCGCTCCTGGCTCCTCTCCTTAGCTTATAGGCACATCTCCTCCCTGGGTGTCCTCTCCTCTCTTCTCTCCATGTGCACCTCACAGGCAAATATCTCCCTCTTGTAACGACACGAGTCGTATTGGATTTGTTGTTGTGGTTGAGTCACTCAGTCCTGTCCGACTCTTTGGTGACCCCCATGGATGGTAGCCTGCCAAGTTCCTCTGTCCATGGGATTCTCCAGGCAAGAATGCTAGAGTGGGTTGCCATTTCCTGCTCCAGGGGATCTTCCCGACCCAGCGATCAAACCCACATATCCTGCATTGGTAGGTGAATTCTTAAAAACTGAGTCACTGGGATAGTCCCAGAGTGGATTAGGGCCCACCCAAGTGACCTCACTTTAGTGTGATTACCTCTGTAAAGGTCGATCTCCAATCAGGTCACACTCTGAGGTACGGGGGGTAGCACTTCAACATATGGATGGGGGGGCGGGGGTGGAGTACATAACTGGGCCCCTAACACCAGGTGGAGCCATCAGGCACACGGACCGGCACGCACGAAAGACTATGCAGACAAGGCGGAGCCCGTTAAGTTGGACCATTACGACTGTAAAGTGAGGGAAAACGGCAAAAGCTGGGGCCAGGTCACAGAAGGCCTTTCCAGCCCTGTCCAAGCATTTACCTTCGGTCCTGAGAGTGCTAGCAGCCACTGGAGGGCCTTGAGAAGGGGAGTTGCGTCGTGAGATTTACATTCTGGAAACTTGACTCCGGCTGCCCGACTGAGCAGGAACAGGGGTTCACACAGGAAGACCACTGGCCCCTGAGCCATCGGATGTCGATGGTGCATGAGCTAGTGGGGCGGCGATGGGACGGCGAAAGGGAAAGACGAGGAGGAGGAAGCAGCAACAGCACCTGCCGAAGGAAGGGCTGTTGTGGCGGAAGAAAAGGGAGAATCAAAGATGCTGCCATGTCCCCTGGCTCAGACTAAAGGATGGCCAGTGGTGACCCTCCCAGAGGAGGATGCACGAAGGCTCGGGATACAGAGGACAAGCTTGGTGTTGGGCCTTCCGAGTTGGAAGTTACTGAGAACCACACAGATTGGATGGGTAGCTGTTCCAACGCCTTAGGAAAAAATGATCCAACCAGAGATAGAGACCTGAAGCCATTCCCATCAAGCTGATCACTGAGGCCCCGGGAAATGAACGAGCTTTGAAAACCACAGCGCCTGAACCAGACAGTGTGTCCTTGGACAGCATCCACCCTGAAGAGCAAGCAAACTGCCCGCAGAGAGGGGAAGAGGACGGGGAGGTCGAGAGAAGACAGCACCAGCAGCCAATTACGCTGCAGGTCAAATAAGAACGGGGCTGTGTCCTCGAGCACAGCAGAAGGTCAGGGCCGATGGCCCTGGCAAACACATCCGAGTCAGGCGTGCTCATCTGGGTCTAGACCCAGTCATCCTCATCGTCTTAGGTGCTGGATTGGCCAACAAGTAAGTGCGTTCAGGTTTTTCAGGAGGATGGTATGGAACACCGGAAAGAACTTTGTGGCCAACCCAAGATTTTTTTTCTTTATAAACAGATAAAGGGGGAGCACTCAGCCGCTGGTATCACGTCAGAAGTCCCTTTCTAAGCAGGATCCCCCTTGCTGGATTGGCAGAAAGGTCTGAAGTTTCCCTAAGACCAACAAGAGCTCCCTGAGACACTGCTGAGCTGGGACCGCCCCAGAGGGGCCCGTTTTGAAGACACCGATGTGCTGCGGGGCACAGCACCCGCCCAGAACACAGGGAGATGGGGGCAGGCTTCATTCGTGTGCCGCCCCAGGCGCAGGCGGGCTCTGGTCCTGAAGGACTCCCTGCGAGCTTCCCTTTCTCTGCGCCGCACATCCTCATCCTCGAACGTAAAGCTGAAATCACCTAGTGACCTTGCACTCAGAACTGAGCCTCCCGGGTCTCTGCTCCTTTCTTCTGGAAGATCGGGATGAGGTTACAGCTCCGCATGAAGGGCGGAGTGGGGATTAGATGAGATTACATAGCACAGTGCTTGGCACACAGTAAGAGCCAGGGAAAGTTTTTTTATATAATTTTTAAATATATTGATTAATTAATTTGGCTGCACTGGGTCTTCATTGCGGCATGCTGGATCTTGAGTTGCCATATGTGGACTCTAGTTCCCTGACCAGGGTTCAAATGCAGGCCCTCTGTGTTGGGAGTGCAGGGTCTTAGCCACTGGACTGCCAGGGAAGTCCTGAAATGTTTCTGTTATAATAGATAATGATACCATGCTATTGATATGATGAATATTAGAATCATATTAGAATACTATTAATAGTATTGGGCTCTAGCACTAATCATCTTTTTCCTTGCACTGTCACTTGGGAGTCTGTGTGTCCTTCTCAACCCAGCCCATCACTACCTGCAACCTCGAGCCCTGCCCCCAGCCCAGCTCTGAGAGCCCAGCTCAGTCTTAATTCCTGTCACAGGCCCAGCGTCTAGGGTGCCTGGCACATGGTGGTAAGTAAATAAAGCTTGTGGAATGAGTTAATAAATTCCAAGTGTATCTACCAACATGTACTTATGAGAGCAGGGAAACACTGCCTCCAGGAATGGGAAAAGCCATCTGTGACAAACCACGGAAAGGCTGCTGCCTCTGAAGAGGAAAAGACCAGAGCTCTGACCCTGTTCTGGATGGCAGGCTTGGAGAGCCACCCTGCAACAAAGTTCGGAAAATGAGCAAAGCCCCAGAGCCGCAGGTCCGCACAGCAGGAAGAAGAGATAAGAGCCCTGCGGGCTTTGTTGGTCTTCTGCCCTTGCAGGGGAACTCCCTGCAGAGGCACCAGCGCCAGCAACGGAGCAGAAACAGACAAAGGCCTGCCTCCCGGCAAATGCTGCAGGCTGCAGACTACCATCACCTGCCATCGGGGAGGCAGGCAGGGCGAGGGGCTGGGCACGGGTGACAATGTGGGAGTGACAGTGGCTCAGTCGGGTCCGACATTTCGAGGCCCCATGGACTATACAGTCCACGGAATTCTCTAGGCCAGAATACTGGAGTGGGTAGCTTTTCCCTTCTCCAGGGGATCTTCCCAACCCAGGGATCGAACCCAGATCTCCTGCATTGCAAGTGGGTTCTTTACCAGCTAAGCAACGGGTTCTTTCCCTTACAAGGGAAGCCCAAGAATACTGGAGTGGATAGCCTATCCCTTCTCCAGCGGATCTTCCCGACTCAGGGATCAAACCAGGGTCTCCTGCATTGCAGGCAGATTCTTTACCAACTGAGCTATTAGGGAAACACACAATTTGTGAATACCACCCAACAAAGAAGGGCTTCCCAGGTGGCACGAGTGGTAAAGAATTCACCTACAGTGCAGGAGACACAAGAGGCATGGGTTCGATTCCTTGGTCGGGAAGACCCACTGGAGAAGGAAATGGCAACCCACTCCAGCATTCTTGCCTGGAAAATTCCATGGACAGAGGGGCATGGTGGCTACAGTCCATGGGTCGCACAGAGTCAGACACGACTGAGCACACCGCAGCAAATCACCCAACAAACCAACCCCTGACCTAATCCAGCAAAACACAACAGATTACACGACATTTCAGACCAGCAGGAGACAAAACACAGACCCCCCTGAAGAGGAAGTGATGTATGCACTGTAGCCAAACAGTGAGGTCAACACTCTGAAAGGGGAAAAGAAAACCGAGTGCAAAGGGCCAGCCAAAATTTCTTAAAAGAACCTGGAAGGTTGTGCCTGAACGAGGTGCGCTTAGCATCCTCCCAGCCCTTTCCTCCAAAACCTTTCTCGCCTACACTTATGGGCCAGCAGGATTCTGGAAAGAGCAAAGAGACACTGAAGTCTCCTTCCCTTTAGACACAGTGCTTCCTGCAGAGGACAGGACAGGGGGTCAGGGGGGAAGAGGAGGGGAGGGGGCGTCACAGAGTAGAGAGGTGGACCGTCAGGAAGATGACCCCAGACTGAATGCCATTTACTCAGTGACTGCCTAGAGGAGACCATAAAGATGCAATCTTTCAGGTAGTGATGCTCTGTGGCCCGAGGACCTCTTGATCCCAGTTATCTCCGAGAAGCATAAACATGAATTAGGTGCTCCCAACGCCCCTGGGGGAATTCCACTTCCACCCTTCATTTAACTGAGAAACTGAGGTACAGAGAAATGAAGGAAATGGCCTCAGAGATACCAGAGTGAGTCAGCAGCGGGACCAGGAAGCCCGGGCTGCGACTCCCCGCTTCCTGGTTTCCTCTATAAACATGAGAGCATTCTCACCCACAGGCAGCTCTCCAGGAGCGTCAGCTTGGATCTTTCTGCGGGGAGGGGCAAGATACCTGATCTCAGGCCCCCAGGTCTAAAGTTTCTTTTGAGATAGGGCTTCCCCCTTCCTTCAGCTGCATCGTTGCACAGCCTGGAAAACCAATGTGCTGAGATGCCCCGACTCCCTGCTCCTTAAGTGAGCGCACCCCTCATCACTACGCTAAAGCAGGGTCTCTGCCCGAATAAGCAACACTCTATCCCCGGGAGCCCGACCGTGCCCCTGTGTGCCAACTGCTTCTTCTGTGCACCCTGCTTTGTAAAACACCGGCACGCGCTTCAGAAAAAAACTGTGTCCTTCTTAACGGCCACCAGAAGGCTTGTTTGGGGATCTGTCCCTCTAAAGCAAAAAAGGAGAAGAAAGAATAAGCGAGGGGTGGCTGCAAACTGCTTATTATCAGCTTCCGAAGCTGAGTGGAAGTTTAACCAACTTCAAGGAAAGTACACACAGTTCTGAGCCCCGAACTGTTTGAGGACTTTCCACTTTTTTTTTTCAGGCGCTGGAGCTGGATTCTGGAGCAAAGGGCAGCGGTGATTATTCTAGAAGTTATGTCATAGATGGTGTAACATTACCTCTGCCCACTGGGATCTTATCAGCCATGTGCGTCGGCTCTATTTTGAGACCCATTGGAGCCTGCTACTTCGGACATGGGTAGTGTTAACAAGTCAGCACACGGTTGGCAAGGGTTGAACCTGCCTCCTCCTGGCAAGAGCAATAGTCAGATCAGACTCTCAGCACCTGAATTCGCGGATTGAAATGCTGCTTTTGCTTCAACATTAAAGACGTCAGCGCAGTGTAAAGTGTAACTGTAAAGCAAGTCCAGGGGGAAAAAACACACAGACACCTCTTCTGACTTCAATCTCTTTGCTATTCGGGCAAGAGGACAAACAGTATTAAAAGCATTGAGCTCCTTCCACAAGGCAGGGCTGGGAGCTGGAATCCCAGGCAGGCAGGCAGGCAGGCATGGCAGGCCCCGGGGGTGGGGTGGGGGGTGCAAGAAACCAGCTCACTGTCTTAGTCTCCTGGATGGGAGACCCTGGCCGCTCCCTTGACCACTGGCAGGCAGCCGTTTCTCAGGGCCTGACCTGATGCCATATTCTCAGCTATTTCCATAAAGGATGCAGCCCTTCAGCTGGTGAGGGACGCTAGCAGCTTTGAAAGTCAGGCTTCTGGTCTTCTCTTTGTCCAGTGCCTCCACCCCACCCCACCCAACCTCCAGGGCCAGTGCAGGCCCTGCTACCTGACACTTACCTCTTGCTGTCTGCAAGGCTGTCTCACTGCTTCCTTGGACCTAGAAACCTAGGACCACGGTTTCTGGTCTTGCTAAGACACGCCCCTTCCTCCTGACTCCCAGATGTGAGATGCCTCCTCTTATTTCTGTACCGGAGGAGTGGTGACAATGTGCACAGTGAACTGTTGTCGTTTAGTCCCTAAGTGGTGTTTGACTTTATAACCCCATGGACTGTAGCCCACAGGCTCTTCTGTCCATGGGATTTCCTGGGCAAGAATCCTGGAGTGGGTTGCCATTTCCTTCTCTAATACAGCGCATGGGAGACATTATAGATGCCAGCTCATCCTGCCTACAAAGGGTTTTTGTCTTTCTAGTACAAAAACTGTAGTGCTGGAGAAGACTGAGAGGCCTTTAGACTATAAGGAGATCAAACCAGCCCATCCTAAAGGAAATCAGCCCTGACTGCTCATTGGAGGAACTGATGCTGAAGCTCCAATACTTTGGCCACCTGATGTGTAGAGCTGACTCTTTGGAAAAGACCCTGATGCTGGGAAAGATTGAAGGCAGGAGGAGAAGGGGACGACAGAGGATGAGATGGTTAGTAGCACCACCAACTCAATGGATATAAATTTGTGCAAACTCCGGGAGACAGTGGAGGACAGGGAAGCCTAGTGTGCTGCAGTCCACGGGGTGCAGAGTTGCACACAACTTAGCAGCTGAACAACAACAACGAGACAAGAAGGGGAAGAGATTTTTCTGGCAGACAATCCTACTGGACTTAAAGTAGGGTGGTTAGAAAGGTTTCATCTCCATCTGTCTCAAAATTAGAGGTATACTGAAAAAGACCCAAGTCCTCCACCAATGGTAAAACAGCGTGGGGTCCTGAGAAGAGTCTAGAAGGTGAGAAGCCTCGGGATGAAGTACAGCCAGGAAGACGGCCCATTTTTTTAGCCACCATATGTGTCGAACAGTGTGACCTTTTGGCTTCCATGGACCATTACTGTTAATAGCTTTTATGTGTCCATTCTCCCAATTGACTTCTACTTAGACAAATAATAATCTCCCCTTCTTCGGGAAATTGAGGGCTCATTTGCCTCAAAAATAATTTCCCTCTCCCTTAAGAGAGTAAGACCTAAATAAGTCTTTCAAAATCTCCCCCCTTTTAAGTGACTATTTCTAGAAGTGAAAAGTTAGAAAGGCCAGAATAATTAGGTTAAGGCATAACTAGCCCAGAGCCATCTGTGCGTAGAATGTGGGGATGATCTTGGTAACAGTTAAGCCACTTACCAACCTACTATTCCCTGGGCAGGGATGAAGGAAGAAGTGACTAATGATGGATAGTCCAAGGAAACAGCTGTCGTTATTCTGGTTCAGTTTACAGCAATTCTTGCCCTTCTGAAGATAAGAAGAGGCAGGTGCTCAAGGCTTTAGACTGGAGAGCTGGTAAGGAGGTCCCACGTGAGTTTCAACTCTTCCCTGAGGAGGAAAGTGAGTCATCTGAGCTGGTTAAGGGTTTGGAGTCACAGAGCAAGGTTCAAATCTTAATTCTGTCACTTAGATAAATTACTTACCTCTTTCAGTGTCAAATTCCTCATCTGCAAAACGGAAAAATAAGAATATTTGCCTGGTAGGATTGTTGTGAAGATTACCATAACAGGCCAGGTGCAGCGTAAGGGCTTAGGAAGTGGCAAATAATCATGGGAGAATAAGTGAAATAAAGAGGATTTGCTAATAAATAAGACTCTCCCAACTAATCTCACCTCCAGTTACGAATGGGGAGCTTGGTGTCTCATCCTTCGCCCTGGAACCCTACTCGGCAATGATGCCATCTGCTTGCTTATTGTAATAATTCAAGAATTAAAAGGAAAGAAAGAAAGAGGAAGGGAGGGAGAGATGGAAGGAGGGAGAGAGGGAGGGAGGGAGGGTGGGAAAGTGATAAGCAGCAAGTAAAGAAAAAAGCGTAGTGTTAGTTGTTGAGTTGTGTCCAACTCTTCTGTGACCTAATGGACTGTGAGCCCACTGGGATCCTCTGTCCATGATTCTCCAGGCAAGAATACTGGAGTGGGTTGCCATTCCCTTTTCCAGGGGATCTTCTCGACCCAGGGACTGAACCCCGGGTCTCCTGCATTACAAGCAGATTCTTTACCATCTGAACCACCAGGGAAGCCCAAGTAAAGAAATGTAGATAATAAAATTTGACTCTGTATTAAGAGCCTCCCGAGACACTCTGGACAACATTTGTGGTTCTGACCATTTCCAGGCCTATAAAGAGTTCCTGTAGAAAGCTATACCTTGGAAAATTCAGATACAGGAATCCGCACAGATTGTGAAACCGTTTCTTGGCTTTGGACACTAAAGTGAGTCTATTCAGTTCAGTTCAGTTCAGTCCCTCAGTCGTGTCCGACTCTTTGAGACCCCATGAATCGCAGCACGCCAGGCCTCCCTGTCCATCACCACCTCCTGGAATTCACTCAAACTCATGTCCATCAAGTCCGTGATGCCATCCAGCCATCTAATCCTCTGTCATCCCCTTTTCTTCCTGCCCCCAATCCCTCCCAGCATCAGGGTCTTTTCCAATGAGTCAACTCTTCCCATCAGGTGGCCAAAGTATTGGAGTTTCAGCTTCAGCATCAGTCCTTCCAATGAACACCTAGGACTGATCTCCTTTAGGATGGACTGGTTGTACCTATTGCAGTCCAAGGGACTCTCAAGAGTCTTCTCCAACACCACAGTTCAAAAGCATCAATTCTTCGGTGCTCAGCCTGCTTCACAGTCCAACCCTCACATCCATATGTGACTACTGGAAAAACCATAGCCTTGACTAGATGGACCTTTGTTGTCAAAGTAATGTCTCTGCTTTTCAATACGCTATCTAGGTTGGTCATAACTTTCCTTCCAAGGAGTAAGCGTCTTTTAATTTCATGGCTGCAATCACCATCTGCAATGATTTTGTAGCCCCAAAAAGATAAAGTCTGACACTGCTTCCACTGTTTCCCCATCTATTTCCCATGAAGTGATGAGACCAGATGCCATGATCTTAGTTTTCTGAATGTTGAGCTTTAAGCCAACTTTTTCACTCTCCTCTTTCACTTTCATCAAGAGGCTTTTTAGTTCTCCTTCACTTTCTGCCATAAGGGTGGTGTCATCTGCATATCTGAGGTGATTGATATTTCTCCCGGCAATCTTGATTCCAGCTTGTGCTTCCTCCAGCCCAGCGTTTCTCATGATGTACTCTGCATATAAGTTAAATAAGCAGGGTGACAGTATACAGCCTTGTCGGGCTCCTTTTCCTATTTGGAACCAGTCTATTGTTCCATGTCCAGTTCTAACTGTTGCTTCCTGATCTGCATACAGGTTTCTCAAGAGGCAGGTCAGGTGGTCTGGTATTCCCATCTCTTTCAGAATTTTCCACAGTTTATTGTGATCCACACAGTCAAAGGCTTTGGCATAGTCAATAAAGCAGAAATAGATGTTTTACTGGAACTCTCTTGCCTTTTCCGTGATCCAGTGGATGTTGGCAATTTGATCTCTGGTTCCTCTGCCTTTTCTAAAACCAGCTTGAACATCTGGAAGTTCACGGTTAGCATATTGCTGAAGCCTGGCTTGGACAATTTTGAGTATTACTTTACTAGTGTGTGAGATGAAGACAACTGTGCAGTAGTTTGAGCATTCTTTGGCATTGCCTTTCTTTGGGATTGGAAAGTGACTCTATTAGGTAGGTATAAAAAAGTGGTAGGTATATAAAAGAAGGTATGCCTAGAACTTCCAGTTCTGATACCAAAGGACGAAACAACTCAGATCAGTGCATTGACTTATCCTCGGCACCATTTCTTCTCTGTGTCATACACTATGTAATTCAACAACAACAAAAGTGTATTATGTGTTACATAGAAAAAGGCTAGAGAAGGAATTTGCTTTACAAAACTGACAAACAGCCTCTCACCGAGAGAGCTGGCTCTTTTCCCCAGCCTCCTTCCAAATAAAAAATCGTTTTATTTTTAGTACTCAATAGTTTAAAAGATACATAAGAACAAAGTCATACTTTATTTTAAGGAAAACTTTAAATTTGCAGTTTATTAGTTAATGACAAACATGTGCTTTGGCCACCTGATGCCAAGGCCCGACTCACTGGAAAAGACCCTGATGTTGGGAAAGATGGAAGGCAAAAGGAGAAGGGGGCGGCAGAGGATGAGATGGTTGGATAGCATCACCAACTCAATGGACATGAATTTGAGCAAACTCTGGGAGATGATGGAGGGCAGAGGAGCCTGGTGTGTTGTAGTCCATGGGGTTGCAAAGCGTCGGACACAGCAACTGAACAGCTTTTCAATGCCGATCATTTTCTTAGTCTATGGAAAACACCTGATGCAAAGAAAGCAGCCCCTGCAAGGACTCAGTAACCCTGTGGGCATTTTCAGCCGCCAGCTGGGGGCCACTGATGTAGAGCAGAAAGCAGGATGGGATGCTCCACACGTCCTTAGAGTGTTTCCTGTCATTCAAACAAGACGAATACTCCAATTAAAAAAAAATGTTTTTAAATAATAATTTAAGCAAGATGAGATGAAACTACTTTCCCCTAAACCTCTGAGCACAGGAAGACAGTCTCGTTCTGAAATTAGTTTCATTTCTATGTGCTTGGAAATTCTACCCATGTTAGAGTATTTTCAGTTCAGTTCAGTTCAGTCGCTCAGTCATGTCTGACTCTTTGCAGCCCCATGAACTGCAGCACGCCCGGCCTCCCTGTCCATCACCAACTCCTGGAGTCCACCCAAACCCATGTCCATCGAGTCAGTGATGCCATCCAGCCATCTCATTTTCTGTTGTCCCCTTCTCCTCCTGCCCCCAGTCCCTCCAAGCATCAGAGTCCTCTCCAGTGAGTCAGCTCTTCGCATGAGGTAGCCAAAGTACTGGAGTTTCAGCTTTAGCATCAGTCCTTCCAGTGAACACCCAGCACTGATCTCCTTTAGTTTGGACTGGTTGGATCTCCTTGCAGTCCAAGGGACTCTCAAGAGTCTTCTCCCACACCACAGTTCAAAAGCATCAATTCTTCAGCGCTCAGCTTTCTTCACAGACCAACTGTCAGATTCATACATGACCACTGGTAGAGTTTTTTAGCTCTCTACAAAATAAGAAGTATTGCCAATAAAATATTTATTGAATGATAGTGATCTTGCCTCTGTGGCATCCACCCCTTTAAATTCACCACATTCCTTGTGTTGGCTTTGTGATATTCTGATAATTTTCAGATAACAGGTATACCTTATTGAATAGAATGGGAAAAAAGCCTGAAGTCACCCAGTATAGAACACAAACTTCATTACCACATGTGTTTTAAATACATTATGCAAACAGTTAAGAACACAATATTGTAAACCAGCTCTATAAATCTTATAATAAAACAGTAACACACCAATGCTTGTTAGCCACAAAGAGGCCCTTAATAATACTATAGATTCTATGATGATAGGCTTTGGGACTGATTTAATACTCCCTGGGAAGAATGTCAACTGGCTGAGATATATCAGAGCACATCACTTTCTGAGTACCTAAAATGAAAAGGAAAAATGTGTTCTTGCAAGGCAGAAGCAGCTCAGCGTGTGCCCAGTTTCAGCATTTCTGAAAATGCTTCGGATTTTTACTACCATTTAAAAATGCTAAGAACATTTAATTATCTGACAGGGCTTCGGGCCTTGTTCTGTGAAGAACACAACTGAGATCCTTTGCCTTTCAACTTCAATCCTAAACTAATCAGAAAAATAAATCTTTTGTAACTTATAAGGTGCTAGCCTATGCAAATGCAAGCAATTAAAATTAGCATCATATGTCTCCCTAACCTTGATTCCATTGTTAGGAAAATAACTTCATGAAACTTACAAGAAGGCATTTCAACTTTAGGAAGAGATCTTTTTTTTTCTTGAGAGTGGAGGTTGGTAGGGGTGGGGGGCGGACTAATAAATTTTTCTTTTATAGAGACTCAGAAAAGTCTTTTTATTTTGGAAAATTTGGAAGACACACAGAAGTGGCATTTATATTACTATATATTACTATCTATTTCCCAGTTTCAGCACAGGGATTTAGAGTTTTCATTTTCTCTCCTCCCCTACTTCCCCCCAAAACTGGATTATTTTAATCCTAGACATTATATAATTTCAGTGCAAACATTTCACAATATACACCTAAGACATGAGAACTCCTTTTTTGAAATAGCACGATCACAAATCCACTCATGGTTAAACAAGTAACAATAATCCTTTAATAGTCTCTAATATGTAGTCAGCCAGTGTTCAAATTTCCCCAAATGTCCCATATTAACTTTTTATCAGATATATCTTCAACTTTTAAGGATGGTGACTGTTTTTAAGGAACTCACACAGCTGAAATCCCCTTGCAGTTCCGCTTAGAAATATTTCTTTAAATAAGTGCTTAGTCATGGGGTATTTTATCACAGATTCAACAATCACCCTGGGCCTTTATTGAGATGGGCCCACACATCATTGTACAGCAGAGAAAAGGCTCCACTAAGACTTTTCTTACCACTTCTTACTGTAGGGCAGCACTTTATGGTGCAAAGAGCTGGAAGTCAGGAAACCGTGATTCTAATCTTAATTCGGTCATTACATAACTGAGCAAATCCATTTTTCTTCTCTGTTTCTAAGCCTGTGGAATGAGTGGGTTAGCCTATATAATCTGTACATTTCTTTTTGGCTCTTAAGGTTCAACATACTTGATTTTATTTATTTCAAATACTCTATCTTCATGAGGGTGTTTGCAAGGATGAGAGCATGTCTATTACAGGAGAGAGTGTGATATCATAAGATCACTCAAATCCTTACTTTAGTTTCCTTAAGTCCTTAACCTTTCTAAGCCTCAATGCTATACTGTATTACAGTTATTTTATTTATACTTATCCATCTCTCCCACCAGATGTAAACTTCCACAGAGAGGGAATTTCTCATATTCATCTTTCTGTCATCAAAGCCTAGTGTCTAGAACTTGGAACATGCTTGTTATATAAATGAATGGTTGAGTTTGTAATCTGAGGGTGAATGACTGTTCCATCTACCTTGCAGGATTATTGTATGGCGAATACCCTAATATATGAAAATGAACGCTTTATGTTGCATACTAAAAAATGTTAAACACTTATTTATATTAGAAACATTCCAAGTAGAATATTTAGCTACTTATGACAATCCAACCTTGCCTGTAACCTTTATTAACGGATGAATGACGAGCATTTTTTTTTCTTTCCTATACTAAATTTCATCTCTTTGGAAATTTTTTATGACTCTTTCTTTTTTTAAATTAAAATTACACTTCTAGGTAGTCATCACCATTTTTTATTTTTTCCATAACGATCTTTTGGGGGAATTTTTTGGAGTAATTGACTAGTAGCTTAGGCCAGTCTGATATAAGTAAGTACAAGTCAAAATCATGCAGGAGATAATGTAACAGTAACTGTATATATCAGATACATAAATTTGCCTTAAAAATTTTTTTATTTGGCTGTGCTGGGTCTTAGTCGTGGGTTGAGAACTCTTAGTTGTGGCTGGTGGGATCTGGTTCCCTGAGCAGGGATTGAACTTGGGGCCCCTACATTGGGAACTCAAGAGTCTTACCCACTGGACCACCAGGGAAGTCCCAAGAGACATGAATTTTCTGATGAACTAAATGTTCACTGAGTTAATTCCCTAAAGATGATCCTGATTCAGTTCCTACTATAGCTGAGTGGGAAGAGTTTTGCCTGATTTCCTTAAATGGGCTCTTTCTTGTTAGGTCACTAAGTTCAGTTTATCATTTACAGATTCCTGATTATCCTCAAGCTCAGTTTTGAAATGTGAACATTTCCCTTCACTGTGTTCCAATCTGGGACAAGCCCTAGAGCAGCATTTCCTGAAAGGAATATAAGTCCTCAGCAGGGATGCTCACAAAGCGAGTGACCGCACACACCCATTTAGGAAACTGTGATGCGTAACCTCCTTGTGGTGATTCACAGACGCCCAAGCACACACAAGAACTCCAAAAGGCCTTGCTGTGAAGCTGTCTGTTGCATTTCTTGGTTACAAAGAAACTTGTTTAGCTCAGCATTTCTCAAACTTCCTAATTTCATGTCTCACTAAAAAAAAAGAAAACCAGTGCCAGTTAGACTAGGACACAAGGATGCTATCAAATAGGACATTGAAGATGTCAAAATTTGAAAACACGTGCCGGTGCACGAGATGAAAGGACTCCCTCACCGTGAGGCGGTTAAGACCCTGGAGTTCCACTGCAGGAGAAACAGGTTTAACTCCTGGTCAGGGAACTGCAATCCCACATGCCTCTCGGCACAGGCAAGAAATACAAACTAAATTAAAACGAAGTAAAAGAACTAAATATATTGAATCTGAAAGAAAGACAATTGGCCCTGCTGTAACCTGGGGACTCAACCAGTCTGGAACAGAAAACGTTTGAGAAAAAAAATTCCAGAAAGTTCAAAAAAGCGAAACTTAAGTTTGCTGAAGGCCAACAACTATCTACAGAACTTTTATTGTATTTATAACCATTTATATTACATTAGGGTTATTAAGTAATCTAGAGGCAACCTGAAGCACAGGGGAGGATGTGCATAGATTATATGCAAATTCGACACCATCTTCCATGAGTCTTAAGCATCCCTGATTTGGTATCTGCAGAGGTTCCTGGAACCAACCTCCCTGACCCCAAGGGACCACTGTACCGGTCACTCGGGGGTTTTTTGGGTGCAAAACAGACTTTGTTCACGTAAAGAGTAACTGTCCATCTGTCCTCAGTGAGCATGTGAAGCTCTTTAAATTCAGATGGCGTGTAATTAAATCATTCAGCTGGTCGACAGGTAGTTGACTTTCACTTGAAGCCACCCCTTTGCCTTTCAGAGAGCCCCACACCCTGAAATGACTCAAGTTCTTAACACCACCATTAAAAGCCTTGGCGCTTTCCAAGCAACAGGCTTGGGCGTAAAGCACAGTAAGTCTACAGTGAGTCAGATGAACTTTGTGAGTCTTGCGGGGACGCTGGAGGATTCGTAAATCTGCTCCTAGCGGAAGGGTGCGGCGGCTGGGGCTCTCCAGGCCCCCCTGCAGGAGTGGAAGGGCCTGGCCCCGGTCAGCCGTCTACATCCTTCCCCATCTCGCCAATCCGCCCCCAGAGGGGCTGCAGGCCGGGCTTCGGCGCGTCCCATCCCAGACTGGCCCAGGCGTTCCATCCAGGTGCCCAAGTTGAGCCCCTCCGAATGTCTGAACTAGACTGCTCCATCTTTCCAAACACGAAGCTGGCGCTCTCGCCGGGTCTCCGGGCTGTTCGGACCCGGCTAGGGCCTCGCGCCGTCCTTTGGGAGCGGAACAAACAACCGCTGACGCCGGAGGTCCGGGTGGCCTTCGCCCTCGCCTTGCCGCCCACCTCGCAGCCCCCTCCCCTCCCGGGTCGGGGTGGTGGGGCATCTTCGCCGCCGGCCTCGCTCCGGGCGGGACGGACACTTGGCCACCCTTCCCCCGGGCGCCCGCCGTATCCGCCGCCGAGATGCGGGCAGCCCCGGACGGCCCGGCCCTCTCCTCGGTATCCACCCGGCAGTCTCCGTGGCTCCGCCGTCATCCTCCGCCCCCTTCCCCGCGCGGGGTCCAGTGGGGGCGGTGGGGTGGGGTACGTGCGCGGGGGAACCGGCGGTGCCCCCTTGTCTTACCCCCAGGGCGGCCCGGCCCCTCCGGCAGCCCAGGCCAGCCCCGGCCCTCTCCCCCGCACCCGGATCTGAGCCCCGCGGGGCCGGGAGCGGGGGCCCCGGCGCCGCGCAGCCCCCAGCCCGGCCGGCGGCGCGGGGGAGGGGCGCGGCGCACGCAGAGTTGCTGAGTCGCTTCGCACGCTCAGAAGTTGCGGCTGAGACGGCAGCTTCCCGCCCCCTTCCTGGACTTGGCTGCCCGGAACGTACACCCAACCCGTCACCACCCGCCACCTGCCCTCGCCCCCGCCGCCCCGGCCAGGACTCGCAGCACCCCCTCCCCGCGCCCGCGCGGAGCCCAGGTTTCCAGTGGAGTCGGGCTGGGGGCGGGGGCACCCCACCTCGCCGCTCCGCCCGGGAGAGAGGGGCACGTGGAGGGGGGGCGGGGGCGGGCAGGAGCCCCTCCTGCAGATCGCTGCGCCGGGCCAGCGCGCTTTTGCACTTTGCAAAGCTGAGCGGCTGGGCAGGGGTCGCCACCGGCCCCCCGCGCCCTCCTGGGGCGAAGCGGGTTTGGCAGAGCGAGAACCGGGCAGCGTTCCGGTCCCTTCCCGCTGGGGGTGGGGGTGCGGGGGGGAGTTGCCCGGGCCGGCGGGAAGGGCTCCGCTAGGGGCTGAGGTCGCCAACAGGTGCTCTGGAGCCCATGTGACGGGGGAGGGGCCGCGCAGGGGAAGCCGGGGTGNCGAGGGTGGCTCTCGGCGCGCCGGTGCCCTCGCGGCCTGCCCGGGAGGAGGAGGGAGGGGAGGGGGAGGGAGGGATGCGAAAGTGGGTCAGGAATGTAACTGGACGCTGCGCACCCCCACGCACCGCCCCCCCACCCTTGCGGGCCGCGCCAGCCTTGGAAAGCGAGTCTTTCGCTGTTGTGGTTCCCCGGCATTACCGGTGGACGGTTACCAGGGGATCCCGAGGGGTGTGCTTCTCTGTGACCCTGGGGGAAGAAAAACCCCGTTGCCTCAGTAACGGAGTTGGGCTTGGATGTGATGATGCAGCGGATGTTTTAGGTGAGCCTGACCGTGAGGAGGCTGCACTTGCCTGAGGGAGTGGACTCACTTGTCTTACTACTGAACCAAGACGGGGAAGGAAAGCTGGAGAGGATGGTGGGTTCTTTTGCCCTGCTTCGTGTTTGTGGTTTTACCGTCTCAAGAGAACATAAATTCAGCGGTTTTGCTTTCGAGTTTGCCGTCTCCCAAACACAGGCCCGGGCTGCCATAAATTCACTCAAGTTCTTAACAAACGCTCACTTAGTTGCTACAAAGGTTTGAAGTTGATATCTTAGACTTGGAAGGGGCAGGGGACACTGACAGTTTTGTATTTGGGGAAGGCCTGAGAAACAAACATGAAAAGGCCTTTATTAAAACTCCTCAAAGCAGAAGAAGTGAGAGCAAGCAGTCCAGTTAAGTTTCCTCCGGAGATCAGGGGCTCCTCATACCCCAAGCAAGTGATCAGGAGATGGAGGACCCAGATTTTAAAGTGATGGGCTTTGCATGCTGGTAACACAAGCAGAGTCAAGAAGAAATAATAGTAAACGATGCGACTGCAGAGATGAAGCTTAGTGTTGGGGAGTTTGCAGCCCAAAGTCTTCTTGAGCACCCTTCCAGGGAGTTGTTGCATTTTTTTCCCTTCTGCCGCTTTTGGCCCTGGGGACCTCAATTACAGAGTGCAGGGTAGGGCTGAAGCAGAGCCCAAAGGGCCACGAAGCTTCAGACTCCCGACAAACGGCTGGAGTTTTATTCAGAAGCCTAAGGGGTGGGTTACCCTTCAAAGAGATCTTAAGGGCTATCTGAAAAGTTGACTTAGCAACCAGTGTGAATTTCTGTTTCCCAGGGAACTAGTGATAAAGAAACCTAAAAATTGTGATGCAGCTGGCATTAAAGAATCCTTATTCATAGGAAGCAAAAACTGATCAGTTGAATTTCTGATTGAATCATACATTTATGTATAAAAGGGGTTATTTTGTAGTGAAAACTTATGGAGATCCAACCATCCCTACTCTGTTTTTCTTTTTTTTTAACTTCACTGAGTTTTCTTATCAGTAAAATAGGATTAAGATAATAGGTGGTTTGCTCTGGGGTGACAGACTGGATTTTTTCCATTGCTTTCTAGGTAGAGGATCTTCAGGTCCAAGGATGAAAGTCTTTATTTTCACTTATGATGTTTTCCTGAACTGTAGAACAGCTGAAGTTGGAAAGGAACCAATTCCATATGCTAAATAGTCTTGCATTCTGGAAACTTGAAAAAATATGATCTTAGATCTTGTCACCCTGTTAGCATGATTTCCTTCTGTGTGAGATAATGAGACCTTCAAATCTTGGTGCAAACCGGAGTTGTTGCTATGGAACTGCATGGACATTTTAAGTAGAAAATGAAGTAGCCAACTTCCTCTTTTCTCCCATCGCTTCTCCCCCACCCCTTTCAATTTCTTCTGCATTCATTAAACGTTTCTGTATGGGGCGATCTTCATTTTAGCTATAACTGAGGTTTATAAAGCAAGTTGAATTAATGAATATCAGTTAAGGAAGCAGTCACAGTAGAGTCCTCAATATTGTGTCTTGGATATTTAAGATATTTGTTAAGTAATTTGGGGGGGGGCACTTTTCAAGAAATTGCCTATGTGTAAGCAGATTTTCACATAGATTATTTTGGACAATGCATTGTAGCAAATGCACGCGCAAAATGTCTTTTTTTCCCAATGAACATATGCTTTAAACATTTTAGGTTTAAACATTTTGTTTAGAACCATGTTAATTTAAGGCCTGTAGAGATTACAAAGAGGCATATCCATGTTCCTAAAAAGACTCAAGTCGAATATGTCCTATTAGGGGTGACAGCTAGATGACAAATATAAGAAGTATAACTATTTAGGGGTTAAATTAAAACACCAGTAAAAAATTATGTGCCTATAGGGATAAGAAGAGATGACAGATTCACAGATGAAAGTTAAGTGAGTTGAGAAGTGCAATAATGAGAGACTTAAAACATTTTTTTCTTCTGTTTATTCTCTACATGTTAGTGGTGAATGGATCTCACTTCTTCATGAGAATGAGGGTTTGCTCATTTTCAGGGAGATGCGGCCAGACAGCTAGTATACAACTGACTGTTGATGAGAAGTCAGTGGTTAAGTGCTAGGGAGGGGCAGAGAGCAGAGGGTGAGAGGGAAGGTAAAAAGCTGCAGACACACCCTTACTTAGCAGAGGCTCAGATGTGGCAGGGTGCTGGGTGTGCCCTGGGAGGGTTGCTGTGAGGTGGCAGCCATCAGGAAGTGCTCCCAAGGGAGTGGGCAGAACTTGAACTTGGGCCTTACAGGATGTGTACGATTTTTATAGCTAGGGAGAGAAAGGCATTCCTAGTGGGAGAAGGGAGATAAAGCACGAGGCAGGAGGTTGCAAGGTACACTGGGGGAGTTTGACTAGATTAGCTTTGCTGCTGGAGGTTGATGGAGTATGAAACTGTCACTTGAATGATAGGTTAGTATTGTTAGTTCCTCAGTTGTGTCTGACTCTTTGTGACCCAGTGGATTGTAGCTTGCCAGGCTCCTCTGTCCATGGAATTCTCCAAGCAAGAATACTGGAGTGGGTTGCCATTCTCCTTTCCAGGGGATCTTCCTGACCCAGGGATCAAACCCAGGTCTCTCACACTGTGGGCAGATTCTTTACTGTCTGAGCCACCAGCGAAGCCCCAGTATGAGAGGTTAGGTTAAGGCCTTTGAATGCCTGGGCCAGGTTTGGTGTTAGGACTGTATCTGCAGGTAGAGGGGAATTGTAACAGGATTTTGAGCAAGGGAAATACATGGTCAGAGTCATCACTGGGGGAAGATTAATCTTGTGAGTTCGGCTGCAGTGGGAGTTTTGGGACCATGAGGGTCCAGTGCCACGGGGACATGTGGTCCTGGAGAACAATTGTGTCCTGTGGGCCAGGTGGTAAGGGCGGTGCTTTGTGAGTCGTAAAAAGAACAGTGACAGTATTTTGTAGTGTTTGGATATGAACTTGAAGCATCCAAGGATTTAAATCTAGATGCCTTGGCAGGTTGTACTATCAGCGGAAATTGGAACAGGAAGCCAGTGTTTCAGGTAATTGAAGGGTTGATTTCAGAAGTGGAGCTCGAGGCCGTGATTGCCAGCTGGGTTTAGGTGACTTGGGCAGGGTGGATGGGTCTCGGCTGAAGGTAGAGGTGTGAGTCATCTACATAGAGGTAGGTGGTTATTGGTCCTGAGTTTGAACTTGGTGGCAAAGGACACATTTTAGGGAACATTCGCCATTAGAACTTACTATATATATTGAGTTGGCCAAAAAGTTCATTCAGGTTTTCACATGCCCTCTTTATGGAAAAACCCAAATGAACTTTTTGGCCAACCCAATATATATGCACATATGTATGTATACATTTCAAAATTCTCCTGGGAATTCCTGAGTGGTCCAGTGGCTGGGACTCTGTTAGGGGCACAAACAAGTTCGATCCCTGGGAGAACTAAAATCCTACAAGCCATGCAGCCCCCCAAAAAAAATTCCCCTTCCTTGTAAAGCACAAGAAGGTAGTCATTCCTGAGGCTTTTGGTTAGAGCCAGTCTACTGAATCAGCATCGTTGTAACCCAGGTGCCTTACCCAGCAGCTCCCAAAACTGGCTCAATAGATTCAGGGGTCCCAGCCCAGCCCAGTTCAGTTTAGTCGCTAAGTCGTGTCCGACTCTTTGTGGCCCCATGGACTGCAGCATACCAGGCTTCCCTGTCCACACCAACTCCCAGGGCTTCCTCAAACCAATGGCCATCAAGTCGGTGATGCCATCCAACCATCTCATCCTCTGTCTCCCCTTCTCCTCCTGCCTTCAGTCTTTCCCAGCATCAGGGTCTTACTTCACACAGGCACCCAGTCAGAATCTCCTGGACCAGCAGGCTGCGTTTTCTGCAGGGGTCATAGGACACTCTGCTGTGGATTCGTCTCGGGGAACCAGTGCCAGGGCCGGCGTGTTCTTCAGTCTGGGACCTCTGCAGAGCCTCCCGTCTCTCTCTGGGAGAGCAGGAGTTCTTCCTTTCCATGGGTTGGTTTCAACCTGTTCTTGTGCTTTGGTATCTGATGGACAATCATTGATAGACAGTACTGGAGGTTTTTGATATCTACAGGACCGGCTGCTTTCCAAATTTAGCAGCGGGTCTGGAAGCCTAGATGGGTGTGTCAGAAGAGCTCTGTCCTGCTAGGTAGGAAGAAGGTTGGGGGTGACACGCTGTGTATGGAGCTGACTCACACTCTCTCCATCAAAGTGTGTTGAGATGAAGCAATAAACTGGGCCCCAGGCAGATCACTTCCTGTGCCTCTGGATGCACAGACCCGGGGCGTGGTGTTTGGCAATATTCTCAAGAGCAACCATTTGGCTGGTCCTTTTCAGGGAAACTGGGTAGTCAGAGGTAAGGCAAGGCAAGCTGTGGGCTCTCAACACCAGGCCAGATTTTAGAGAGAAGCAATCTAGTGAGAAATGGATAGTCTGAAATTCGGGGTTGGACTTCTAGAAGGCGATGACCGTTAACACGTTTTTCAAGGAATACCTGTCTATCTACATATCTCATTACTTTGTGTGCACGTATGCTCAGCATATCCAGTTCTTCTGCGACCCCATGGCCTGTAGCCAACCAGGCTTCTCTGTCCATGGGATTTTCCAGGCAAGAGTACTGGAGCGGGTTGCCATTTCCTTCTCCAGGGGATCTTCCCGACCCAGGAGTTAAACCCAAGCCTCCTGCATTGCGGGTGGATTCTTTACCGCTGAGCCACCTGGGAAGCTCATCTCTTTGCTTTATTGTCACAAAAAAACAGTGTCTACCCTTTTGAGCAGCAGCCCTTTGTCACTTTCAGGTAGTCAGGTGCTGATTATCTGGGTGCAAGTTGTCATTTGCTCTTTATTTTTTCTCCTTGTTTAAAAGCTAAAGAGAGAAATTCTCACATCCATATTGTTACATGTCTGGTGGACTAGCAGGCAGATGCTAATAATGAAAACTGATGATGGAAACGGGGCGGAGGGGGGAGGGCGGTTGGCACTGTCCCCTCCCCACTTCCCTCCACGTACAGAGCTTGAACTAGCCATATTTCTCATCCATATTTCTAATGTGTTTATTTTGGGCTATGCTAAGTCTTCATTGCTGCTCTGAGTTTCTCTAGTTGCAGCAAGTGAGGACTCCTCTCTAGTTGCGATGGGCAAGCTTCTCATAGTGGGGATTTCTCTTAAGAGCATGGGCTCTAGGGCCTGTGGGCTGCAGCAGCTGTGGAGCACAGGCTTAGTTGCCCTGTGGCATGTAGGGTCCTCTGGGACCAAGGATCGAACCCGTGTCCCCTGCTTTGGCAAACAGACTCCCGACCCCTGGACCACCGAAGAGGTCCTTCTTCAGCATTTTTAAGTATGCAGTTTAGTTACTGTTAAGTATATTCACATTGTTATGCAATAAAACCTAGGTCTCGAATGTCATTTAGAATATAAGGGAGTGTTCTAAAAATGTCAGAAAAATGAAGCCCAGGGTACCCAGGAAACCGTGAGAGAGGATGGTGTATAATGCAGACCCTTAGAGCATTCAGGTGAGAGGAGAGAGGTGACAGGTAGATAGGTGGCCCTTCTGCAGGATGGGCTTGCCTGAGAGCATCCTAGCAGCTAACTGTGAAGCTAGAGTGCAAGGGAGAAATGGCAGTTTTCTACCTGAGATTTCTTTGCTGCTGCTGCTGCTAAGTCGCCTCAGTTGTGTCCGACTCTGTGCGACCCCGTAGACGAAAGCCCAGCAGGCTCCTCCATCCCTAGGATTCTCCAGGCAAGAACACTGGAGTGGGTTGCCATTTCCTTCTCCAATGCATGAAAGTGAAAAGTGAAAGTGAAGTCGCTCAGTTGTGTCCGACTCTTATCGACCCTATGGACTGTAGCCTACGAGGCTCCTCCGTCCATGGGATTTCCCAGGCAAGAGTACTGGAGTGGGGTGCCATTGCCTTCTCCGTGAGATTTCTTTAAGAAGCCAAAAATAGGGATAACATCTTGATATACCGATTTTAAATTTTCCTTAAAGCTCTGAGTGTAGAATGAGAGAAAGAGCTCCAATGAAAATTTACAGAATCTATTGATAATTTACACAATTTCCTCCAAACTTTGCCCCATACTCTGTGGCATGTATAGAGTTTTGTATATGTTTTGCACTCTCTTGATTCACACAAGGGGTGGGTAATATTTACTGCTGTTATCCTAGTTTTCCGAGTGACCTGTATCGTATTATTATTTATGAAAATATGGGTATCAACTGCCAAAAAACGTCTTAGTGAGCAAGAAGCTCTAAGTGTTTGAGCATGTCAATGATTACATGGTTAAATGAAATTTTTAAGGTTAAATAGGTGAGATTTGCAAAAAGATTGGAAGTTCTTAGTCAACCCCAAACTAGTAACACTTCAGTGCTTTTTTTTTTCCTTTAGAAAATTTATTTTCACAACCCCTTACTGTTTGCACTCATTCATAATACCCACAAAACAGGTTTGAAGCTGCTCAGTCCAACAGGATGTCAGCTGCAGTTCCAAAGAAGCTATGGGTTCATGTTTTACCAAAGGAGAGATGCTTTCATTTCCAGCCTTGGAAATGTAGGACTTATTTAACAGCCCTCCATTTAGAAAGTGCTGCTGAATTTGAGAAAACTTAGAGAACAGCTCTGAATTTCTTATTCAAAACTGCTTTAGTAAACTTTTGCTTATCAGTCCTGAGAAGATGTGTTAAAACCAGCTTGGCAACTTTTTTTTTTTTTTTTTTAGTATAGCAAGCTGGAGGGCCTTGAGAAGAGAGTTTTGAAACAATATCAGTGTTGGAACCAAAATGGAACACTTTTAAACAAGAATCCTCCGATAGGTCTCTGGGTTTGGAGGACTCATCTGTTAAAAGTCAGGTTTTCATGGTAGGACTGACTTAGCAGTGGGGTTTTCCTGTGGTAGCAGCAGCAAGCAAAGGCAGGGTTTCACCAGGCGCTCGGAAGACGGTTTCTTTTGTGTGGACACCTACGCATTTACAATCCTATGCCCATGCCTGCCCCCCTCCCCTGTGATTTACTGAATTAGGTTTAGAAGCAATCTTCATACAGATGCTTAACGAGTTTGTGCTCTAATGGTATAGAAATACAGTTTTCAGATGAGAGCTGTCTCTAAGGATTACGTTGGGAGTCACTGAGTTATTACTCAAGTAGTAACAGTCAATAATAATAATAATAACAGTCACTCAAGCGACCTGAAGGTGTGAGTTAATGATTTCGTATTGCAGTTTTAGAAGATGTTTGTCTCTGAAGCCACAAGTTTCCGCTGAGTTGCCAAAGGAAAGCAGCAGTTAATTCATGTTGCTCCATCATTAATCTACAGAAAATAAAAGTTCACATGGTCCTGGGAGTCTAGTATATCTCAATTCTGAGTTTTCTTTGAAAGCTGAGTTCTTGCCTTTTACTCGAAAAATACTCCAGCTTTTAAAGTAAATAATGCAGCCGTCGGCAGGTGCCTGTCTCATGTGAAAGCCTGTGATGGTGAGCGCAGGACAGCTCTGTGCTGTGTGTTAGTACAGAACTGTATTGTTCCGCCGCTGTGCCCTTTGCTTTGTCATTTCTCAGTTGAGCAGGGCCTCCAGCCTCTTGAAATGTCAGCCTAGCCCTCAAACTTGTGCGTGTTTTCCTTTTGATTACCTTGGTTGCCGGCCAGCCTCGTATTTGACACGGCCAGCACAGGCAGTGGAGTTGCTTCTTGGTGTCGAGCTGTTAATCTTTTTATTATTTCCTGTCACTTTCCCCCATGATTGATCCTCTTGAGCCCAAGGCGGGGAGGGGGGGGTGGAATTATGAAAATAACTTTGAAAACCGCTTTGAAAAGGAGTATTTTATACTCCTTTGAAAAGGAGTATAAAAGGACTTGGGTCTCACCTGAGACTATAAAGGGATGGAAAAAGCACAGTCTGTTTTGCAATGCAGAACCTCAGCGCCCAGTGAGCTAAGTTCCAGTGGACGCTTTGCAGGAGAAGTGGAGAGGGTTTTCCTGGTGTTTTTGCAGTGACTTTGTGCCCAGGTGTGTGGGGTGAAGGTGATGAGAGCTCACGGGTGGTCTGCAGTTTAGTTCTATGGAAAGGCTACAGATTGGGGTCCTCTTTCCTTCAGGATTAAAAATATGATTCTTTTTGAGTTGTAGGCTTTCCCATATATTCTCTCCCTGGTATCCCCTCTACCCTGTGTGCAGTTCACTGATTCTTGCTCCGGCTCTGCCCCAACCCCTGACCCACCCACTGGAATTTGAGAAGAAAATAATAGAACCTCAGTTGTTCATATATTTTTAGTTTGTCCTCCCCCGCCCCGGCTCCATTTGTTAACATTGTGGTAAAAAAGAAAGGTATGAAATTTGCTATCGTGATCCTTTTTAAGGGTACGATTCAGTGGCATTACTTACATTCACAACGTTGCACAACCGTCGCCATGGTCTGCTTCCAACATTTTTCATCACCCTGAACAGACACCCTGCAGTTGTTAAGTAATAACTCCCCACGTCCACCTTTAGCCTCTAATCCACTGTCAGTCTCCTATCTGCCCGTTCTAGATATCTCATACGAGTGGGATCGTGCAAGATATGTCCTCTGAGGGTCTGGCTTGTTTTCACTGGGCATAAAGTTTTCAGAGTTCATCCATGCTGTATCGTGCGCCACGACTTCATTTCTTGTCGTGTCTGAATAATATCCCATTGTCTGCACTTTGTTTATCCGTTCATCGGGTGATGGACATTTGGGTTGGTTCCACATTGGCTAGTTTGAATAAAGCCGCTGTGAACATGGTTATAAAAGTGTCCATTGGAATCCCTGGCTTCAGTTCTTTGGGGTATATGCACATGTATGTACGTATATGTAGACGTGTGTCTAAGAGTGGACTTGCTGGGCCATGTGGTAGCTCCATGTTTAACATTTTGCAGAACTCCCGAACTGGTTTCCACCATGGCAGCACCATTTTATATCCCCAATAACAACACATGAGGGTTCCAGTTTCTCCACATTTTTGCCAGCTCTTGTTATTTACCTCCCCACCTTTTTTTAAGTATTTTAATTAGTTTATTTGTTTGGCTGCTCCGGGTCTTGGTTGCGTCACTCGGGATCTTCGATCTTAGTTGCAGCATGCCGGACCATGAGTTGCGGCATGAGGGATCTAGTTCCCTGCCCAGGGGTCAAACCCAGGCCCCTGAGTTGGGAGCTCGGAGTCTTAGCTACTGGACCACCAGGGAAGTCCCACCATTTTCCATTGTTTTATTATAACCTCCCTAGTGGATCTGAAGTGGTATGTGGTGGCTTTTATTTCCGGTTCCCTGATGACTGAGCGTCTTTTCACATGCCTGTTGGTCAGGTGTGCGTTTCCTTTGGAGAAATACCTATCAAGACCTCTGCATTGTCCATTTTTATATATGTTTTATAATGCCTAATAGTAGTTTATAGTTTATAAACTAAAATATACATATGCTTGGATATATGCAGTGTCTTTTAAAGATGGAAGATATATTTTTTAAAAGTTTGGAGACCCATTATTAGGAACTATAGCGATGATCTATTTTATTTCTTGGTGCCTAACCTTAGCAGGAAAATATCGATGATAATTCCTAAGCTTTCTCGGGTGGGGTGAGGGGGGGTTGTGAATCTTATTTGATCAAATATAATGTGTTTACCGGAGCCTCCATATGAAACTAACCACAGGGTCCCAAGACTGTCTTTGGGGTTGTTTTCTTTTGGTACATAAGAAAGTAGATCTCTTTGGATGGTTTTCAAGTTAGACTTGCCCCTGCTCAAATCCTATTTTGTGGTTCATAGTGGCATTTTAGGGTTCTAGTGTATCTTATTAAGAGACAGAGATAGTTTTTCATGCCATGTCACATAGGGGAGCCAGAAGGCCTAGAATGAATGAATCGAAAGGGAGAGGCTCAGCTCTAAAATAAGAATAATGATGGTGATGATAACAATTATTTTTACTATGTCACTTATAGAACTAATTTGATTGTATGAAAAGATTAGCTTTGACGCGTGGGGATTGAACTGGCCTATTTCATGACCCAGTAAGAGTATTTTAGGCGTTGGGGATTGATTTAAGAAAAAAAAAGAAGGTTGGTTGTCCTACTGTTGTTCTCTGAGAGTAAACTCTGTGCAGTTACCCTAAAATGCCAACTTCTGTCAAGGGCGTGACATCACCATCCTAGCACATCCTGGTGCTTTTCTTGGAAAGTGTCCACACCGGCAGGCGTTTTCCAAATAAAACATTTGTGTCGGTAAACAAGTGTTTTACCCAGCAGCCCAAGTGGAGAATTTTAAAACCAGTGTTTGTTTTGCCAGCAAACATTTTGTTTCAATCCTTGCAGCTAAACAAGTGGGTAGGATTTAAGTGGCCCGCTAGTGAAAACAAAGGCAGAACCATTCTCAGAAAACTTCAGCTGAGCAGAAATCTAGGGGCTGTTAGAGTGTGAGTTTAGCCATTTGGGGAAGTAACTGATACCGTCTACTGAGTTCTGTACTTAGTTTCAGTCAGAGTGGAAGATCTTCGGTTTGGGTAAAGGCTCTGAATTTTCTTTTCTTTTAAAGGCGAAAGATGAAGAAATATAAAAGAATCATTTAAAAGATTAGTTTTGCATATTTCAGTGTTACAGCTCTCCTTTGAATGCACCTAAACCATCGTCAGGTGTTTGCCCTGCATTTGCTCCCTCCTTTCTAGTTATTTTGATGGTAATTCCTCCCGTGTGTCGCATCCTCCAGCATCCAGATTAATCATCAGCCTTCCTCTTGTGACTTTTATAAAAATGGTACTAGTATAAATGGGCTTTAGTGAGCTAGTGTTACTTTTATTTAGGGTTCCTTATAATTGAGCAGTCTTACATCTTTAATGGATTATCTTTTGAAGTATGTTTTTTATATTTGAAAGTTTGCTTGTGATGTGCTATTCTTTTTAAAAAGCAGCCCTCTTTTCCTATTCAGGACGTAGGTACCTTCTTAAGAAGATAGACTTTAGAGACTAGAACATATACGCAGAAGAGTGTAAAAAATTACAGCTATGTATGTTTTCATTAGCAAGTGGACGTGCACTAACCCCCATCCTGATTTAAGAAATAGAATATGGCCTTGGAACGTCCTCTGTTTTAAAACCACGTCCCTCTTCTGGCCATAGAAAGTTTATGGCTGTGTAGTCATCCTTAAACGACATCATTTCGTTTTGCAAGTGTTAGGTGTATATTACACTTCACCTGTTTGTTTTCATCAATGATATAATCTCAAGATTTAACCATGTTGCTGCCTGTACCTGTGGTTCATTCGTTGTCATTGTTCGGCGTTGCTGCCCTGTTGATGGACATCTGAACTGTTTCCAGCATTTGACTCTTACTACAAAGGCTATCAAGGACATTCATTCATATATGATATCCTATTTGTTGTTGTGTAGTCCCTGACTCGTGTCCAACTCTTCGTGCCCCCATGGACTGGAGTCTGCCAGGCTCCTCTGTCCCTGGGATATTAGAGCGCGTTGCCATTTCCTAGTATAGCCGTGCAGAAGTTTTTCTGGGATGCATGTGGTGTGGGCGGTGGATTTGTTGGGTTGCAGGGTATTTGTATTTTTAATTGTATTTAAATCTGCTTGATATTTTTTTAGCTTCACTGTAATTCCAACCTGTGTTCCAAAGTGTTTGGTTCAGTTTGCTCTTCTCACAGTGAATGGAGCTCTTACTATTCCCCACATTCACCAGAAACCAAGTTCTGACACCAAGCTGTCAGACTTTGTCATGCCTGCCAGGCTGGCAAATAAGAAATGGTGCCTTATTCTGGTTTTGTTTTCCCTTGATTCATAATAAGGCTTATATTGGCCATTTTGATACCCTTTTTTCAAGTATTTTCCCTTTTTTCTATGGATTGTCTTTTTCTTCCTAATCTGCAGACTTCCTCTATAGGTTCTGTTAATATATAGACTTTCTTTATATATTCTGTTCATGCAGAATGAGTCTGTACTCGATTCTCGGTGTTGCAAGTAACCTCTCCTACTTTGACTTGTCTTTTTACTTCATCCTTTGAATGCTCACAAGCCCTTAATTTTTTAAATTATTTATTTATTTGGGGTGTTCGGGTCTCTGTTGCTGCGTGGGCCGCTCTAGGTGTGATGCGCAGGCTTTTTATTGTGGCGCTTCTCTTTCGGCACCCGGGCTTACTCACTCCGCAGCATGTGGGCCCTTCCCAGACCAGGGGTCAAACCTGTGTCTCCTGCGTTGGCAGCCAGATTCTTTACTACTGAGCCACCAAGGAAGCCCACAAACTCTTAATTTCAGTCTTATTTGATTTCTCAGTCTTTTCCTTTAAGATCAATACTTTTCTATCTTGTTTAAAAAATTCTTCCCTGTCCCAGGGTTATGAAGCTATTCTCCTGTATTCTTTAGAGTTGTGCCTTTCACATGTGATTCTGTTGTAATTTAATCATCTGCAAGTCTGCAAGTGATTTTTGTGAATGTGCCACTTTTTGTCTTAAGGGATATCTGGCTGTGCGGGTGCAGTTTGTTTATCTACAGCCAGGAATACCGACCGCCGGTGTCCTCAGCCACGTGGCCATCTGTGCCCGTCTCTTGCAGCGCTCTCCACTCCATCCCACCAGTCTCTTTGTCAACCCCCTTTAGTTATCACAGCCTCCTGATGCCTGGAAGGGCATGGGCTCCCGTGAAGCATGTCTCGGTGTTCGTGGCTTTTTGCCCTTCCACATAAATTTTAGAAACAGAACAGGTTCCCTCACAGAACCTGGTGGAGTTATTATTAGGACTGCACTGAATCTGTGGACCTGACATGTTTACAATAACGAGTCCACCACATCAAAAGGCAGCGTGTAGTCTTTAAAGAAGGGTGCCCAAAATAACAGAGAATAAAAATAAATCAAGAATGGCACTCGGCTTCCTGGGTTCAGACCCTGACCCCACTTTTCACTGGCCACAAGGCCCTGAGGAACCTCAGTTTCCTTATTTGTAAACTAGGGATCCTAATAGTACCTGCCTACAGGGTGATCGAGAGGACTGAATGATTAAACATGTTGCATATAATATGTGGAAGGTGCTTAGAATACTGTCTGGCATGCAGTAAGTACACATTGCATAAGTACATGAGCACTGATTTCCAAACGTGCTTATTTATATCATTTTCAATGTCCCACGAAAGTTTTAGAATATTCCACATAAAATGATATATAAGATTTCCCTGGTGGTCCAGTGGGTAAAACTCTGCTCTTCCAATGCAGGAAGCATGGGTTCCATTCCTGGTGAAGAAACTAAGAGTCCACCTGTCAAGTGGTGTGGCCAAAAAACCAAAAATAAAAGCATATAAAACACACAAAATACCAATGCAGGAGGTGTGGGTTCCATCCCTGGTTAAGAAACTAAGAGTCCACCTGTCAAGTGGTGTGGCGAAAAGAAAAAAGTATGTAAAATATATAAAATATGTTGCTACTTACATGCGTAATGTATAGAAATATGTGTAATAATATTCCTAGGAACATTAAGCATTTTGATACTATTGTAAATGGTATTTTAAAAGTTTTTCTGGGGTGTCCAATATTGTTGTGTTTTTTGGTGTGTTTGGTGAGCTGACTACAGTTATCTCTGATGAAGAAGTATGACGTGCTCATGGTGCATAAGATGCTGCTTGGAACAGACAGGAAACGTGGAGTCTTCTGTCTGGGTGGCTGCCCACATCCCTTGGTTTCGTAGGATTGAACATTCTCCCATTTTGCATAATTTTAAAGTGTTGTATCCCACTGACATCTGTTGTTGAAACCCATACAAACATTCTGGAAAGCTGGTTGGCTCTGTCTTACCTATCAGGCTGCTTTCAGTTTTGTTACTTCCTTTCAGGTTTTGAAATCATTCGAGCTCCACGCTTGGTCATGCGCCTGAGACCCTTGTGGGTTTCCTTTCCCCGAAATTCTGTCCTAAAGATGCCCACCCTTTGGGATTGGAGTCACAGCTTGACAACTCAGCTCACACCCTGTAAAGGAGCAGCTCCCTGGATGAAAACTCACGTTGCTCTTTTGCCGTTTGTCACGTGTCACACATGTCTCTGAGGAGTTATAATTTTTTAAAAAAAGAAAGAAAAGAGAAAATGTATATACATATATATATATGTATATATACTCAATGGTAAAGGATCCGCCTGCCAGTATTGGAGACGTGGGTTCAGACCTTGACTCAGGAAGATCCTCTGGAGAAGGAAATGGCAACCCACTCCAGTATTCTTGTCTGGGAAATCCCATGGACAGAGGAGCCTGGCTTCGTACAGTCCATGGGGTCACAAAAGAGTCAGACACGACTCAGTGACTAAACAACAGCAATATATATATATATATATATATATATATATATATACATGCATGTACGTATGTGGAGAAGGCAATGGCACCCCACTTCAGCACTTTTGCCTGCAAAATCCCATGGGTGGAGGAGCCTGGTGGGCTGCAGTCCCTGGGGTCGAAGAGGGTCGCACATGACTGAGCGACTTCACTTTCACTTTTCACTTTCATGCATTGGAGAAGGAAATGGCACCCCACTCCAGTGTTCTTGCCTGGAGAATCCCAGGGACGGGGGAGCCGGGTGGGCTGCCGTCTATGGGGTCGCGCAGAGTCGGACACGACTGAAGCGACTTAGCAGCAGCAGCGTGTATATGCATGTATGCCTGTGTGTACGTGTGTGTATGTAAATATGTATATATATTCACGCAGGTTCCCTTCAGCGTCCCTGCCTCTGGTTTCCCTTCTCAGCCTTCTGGTCACATGGTAGATGTGCCCCACGTGGGAGGTGAAGCCCCAAACTCTGTATGATTTCACTTTGCGTCACAGGAGGCAGAAACTCAAAGTGAAACCCATGAGAAAACCAATGTGTTCTTAATGGTTTTTACCCAAACCATAAATCCGTCTCTTGGAGGGAGAGGGGAAGCACCCAGCATCTGGTCGGGTTTCTCTAGCATGTTCCAGGCGGTGTCTGTTGGTTCAGTGATCATCTTCTGGGATTCACTCACTCGGGGTGTTTACTGAAGATGCAGATTCCTGGGCCTGACCTAGACCAAGGGCAGAAGACAGTGAGGGGGGAGGAGGAGGCAGGGACTTGCATGTTTTGAATGACTCTCTGGCGGTACTAACAGGCAGATGGTGTGGGACCGGGTAACAGTGCTGATGGCGTGGTGGGCTCAGATTTTCATTGATCACCTACCGTTTAATGGACAATTTCAGAGAGATTTAATTAGGGTAGTAACACCTCTTAGGTTCCATGTGTGAGGCACTTGATGTTTAAGCCTATGAGTAAATTACTATTATTAGCCCCATTTTACAGAACAGGAAATGGAGGTGTGGAGAGGTTAAATAAATTGCTCAGACATCTGAAGGGCTTGCCAGGTGGCACAGTGGTTAAAGAATCTACCTGCCAACGCAGGTAGATGCAAGAGACGTGGGTTCGATCCTTGGGTCAGGAAGATCCCCTGGAGGAGGAAATGGCAACCCGCTCCAGTGTTCTTGCCTGGAGAATCCCATGGACAGAGGAGCCTGGCAGGCCGCAGTCCACGGGGTCCCGAAGAGTGGGACCCGACTGGGCAGAGCACACAGCAAACATCTGATGGGGAGCTGTCTTTGTCTTTGTGGCTCCTCAAAGTGAAATCCTGCCTTTCTTTTTTGTAGACTAAGCTGGACTCGAGCAGAAATGGGCCTGAAGGGTCCAGCTGGGTCAGAATCAAGCCCTGTGCCTTATGAATCACCTATTGGTTCAGCGAGCCCTTGCAGAGCATTTGGAGGCCCCATGGCTTGAGAAAGGGATTGGGGACAGGAGGGCACACTCAGGGAAGCGCAGTGTGTCGGATGCGCTCGTGGCTTCTTAGCACGTGCCGTGGACAGAGGAGAGGATGGCGGGCTGGAATAGCGGGCCTTCCGTCCGTTAAGCCGTTGCCTGTGCTGAGTGTTTACAGGTAATTTTTCACGTGTCCCTCGCAAGAATCCTCTTCATCGGCTTCAGCTGACCACTGACTGAACAGACTTAGAGACGTAAAGAAACTCAGCCATGGTCGCACAGCTCCTGGGTTGTGATAGGAAGACAGTGCCTGTCTCTCTCCCGAACCCAGCCTTGAGCCACTATGCCCTCAAACGGGATTTTCTGTTTTCTAGAGGACAGTTACTATCCACCTGATAGTGACCCACTCAGCCCAGTCCCTAAGATCACTCCGAGTTTTAGAGAGATCTTCTCAATGGCTTATAACGTCATTCACCGTTTCCCTGGCCTCCCCACTTTGTCCCCTGGCTCTTCTGTCCCTGCCTGGCCCCTGGGCCGGGTAAGAATCTTTCAGAGCTCATATGATGATGACCACATTCGTAACAAGACTGAGGGATGTCTAGGGACTGGAGGAGGCCCAGAACTGGTTTTGTTTTGTTGAATTTTTTTATTTGTGTATTTGGCTGCGTTGGGTCTTAACTGCGGCTTGCGGGATCATTTGCTGCAGTGCATAGCCTCTCTAGTTGGGGTGTGCAGGCTCAGTGGCTTCACAGTAGGTGGGATCTTGGTTCCCAGACCAGGAATTGAACTCGTGGTCCCCTGCATTACAAGGCAGATTCTTAACCACTGGACCACCAGGCAAGTCCCCCAGAACTGGTCTCTGAATGAGCACCCTAGCTTTGCCCACAAGTACACCATGTGTTCACACTGGGCAGAGATGGGGCAGCTGTCTGTGTCCTGAGAGCGCTCCTTAATTTTCCTGAGGGATGTTCAGCCTCTGGCATTGTGCCATATGCACATAGGCGTTCAATATGATTATTTTTGAACCTCTTTAGGATCATAGAGTGTTTGGTCATGAAAACATCCAGCTCCATTTCTCCCTCTTGCTGAAAAGGGAAGGAAGAACCTTACGCATGGAGAGACTCGCTCCAGGTAGCTAGCTAGAGGCAGGTCTAGAGCCTAGTTCCCTGCACCAGTACAGTGCCTTCCTTCTGCCTCTATGATCCATTTCGTGCCGGCACTGCCCTCATCAAGCTGAATCATGTTGTGAATAAGCCCTAAGAATTTCCACTTCAAAATGATTCATATGGCAGGGCTTTCTTTTGGAAGGGAGGCTTACCTTCCTTATTATGTATTATCTAGGCTGCTGATAAAATTATTTTGTTTCTAATCGTATAATGCCTTGCCTGGGTGGCTCAGCGATAGTCTGCCTGCAATGCAGGAGATTCGGGTTCAATCCCTGGGTCGGGAACATCCCCTGGAGAAGGAAGTGGCAACCCACTCCAGTATTCCTGCCTGGAGAATCCCATGGACAGAGGAGCCTGGTGGGTGGATGATGGGAGAGACTCTTCTGAAATATCACCAGGCCCACTGCAGAGGTCCACACCCAGCAAAGTGGAAAATCTCCTTATGGATATTCCATTTGCTTATACAGGTTTTCCGTGGAAAAGAAGAAAACCTAACAAAAAGGTACTATAGCGTTGTGAACGTCTTTATTACTTCTTAATCTTCGAGGCCCCTGACCTTATGATCAAGGCCTCAGACATACAAGTGTGGGCTGTAACTTACGCCTCCCTCTGACCCGGTGTCCTTGGAGAACAGGCCTGTGAGTGGAGGAGACCTGAGAAAAAGCCCGTTCATTAAGTGGGCTGTTTCATTCATTAAAAATGACCCCACCAGTGGGGACCAGTGAAGGCTGTCCTATCAGGGCCCAGGCCTGTGACTCCAGGCTTTGTGTTCCGCTCTACTCCATGCAAATTCTGTCACATTGTCGTTCTCACCCTGACTTCCCACTGAGATACAGACGAGCCCAGGGCTTTTTTCTGTACTCCTCAACATTTCTTTTTCTTTTCGCCTTCAGCGTTTTGTTGAAGTGTAACGTGCCCACAGAATGGTATACACAGATAAGCAAGGTCCTATTGTATAGCACAGGGAACTATATTCAACACCCGTTGATAAACCATAATGGAAATGAACATGAAAAAGAATAGATATATGTATCAGTGAGTTGCCTTACTATACAGGAGAAATTAATACATTATAAACCAACTATATTTTAAGGAACTTTTTAAAATAAAAAAGCATTTTTAAAAATAAAAGTTTCTTTACAAAAGATGAGTATACACAGCATAAAGGGACAGCTCCCTGAATTTTCACCAGGTGAGCCTGCCCCCAAGAGCTTTGGAGTGCCACAGGCCTGGTTTCTGATCTGGCGTCGCCGTTACCCTCTGGGTCACCGTGGGCAAATTACGGGACCTTTTTGCACCTTAGTTTTCTCACCTGGCAGTAGCTTTTCATAGGTGTTTGTGGAGAGTCAAGATAACATATATTGCGCACCCAGAGTTCTTCCTTTTTTCTAATCCCAGGAGAGCCTCTGCAAACCAACTCTCTCAAAGTGGGTAGTTGGAAGCATGTAACGTTATGTAACTACTCACATGTGTTTGGAAATGTAGTTGACAGTATAGACCATCGAAAACAAATGGCTGAGACTGATTTTGGCTCAGTGTCTTCAAGGAGAAACTTGGTTTGCAGTAGGTTAAAGTTTCACCCAGTTTATCGGCACTTATTCATATATGTGGGAGAAGACTATTGAGAGTCCCTTGGACTGAAAGTTGATCAAAGCAGTCAGTCCTAAAAGAAATCAACCTTGAATATTCATTGGAAAGAGTAATGCTGAAACTGAAGCTCCAGTACTCTGGTCATCTGATGCAAAGAGCCTATTCATTAGAAAAGACCCTGATGCTGGGAAAGATTGAGGGCAGGAGGAGAAGGGGACAACAGAGGATGAGATGGTTGGATGGCATCACTGACTCAGTGGACATGAGTTTGAGCAAGCTCTGGGAGATGGTGAAGGACAGGGAAGCCTGGAGTGCTGCAGTCCGTGGGGTCACAAAGAGTTGGACACGACTGAGCAACTGAACAACAGCAAATTCATATATACCTCGCTTCATTCCCAAAACGCTCAGTCACTGAGTTGCATCTCACTCTTTGCAACCCCATGGACTGTAGCCCTCCAGGCTCCTCTGTCCACTCCTGGAGAATCCCATACTGGAGTGGGTAGCCGTTCTCTTCTCCAGGAGATCTTCCCAACCCAGGGATCAAACCTGGGTCTCCAGCATCGCAGGCAGTTCTTTAACATCTGAGCCACCAGGGAAGCCCTTCATTCCAAAAAGGGAATCATAAAAATATGCATAGCACAACAGTATTTAAAGATCAGTAAAGTGAATGAATTTTACTTTCCTTCACCAGCGGATCTTCCCAACCCAGGGATTGAACCCGGGTCTCCTTCATTGTAAAAATCAGTAAGGTGGTAAAAATAAAGAAGGAAGGAAAAAAAGAAAATTAAAACATATTTTAAAGAAAAGAATATAAGAAAAGTAAATATGGATGTGAACCAGGGTTAAAGTAGAGATGTGAACTGAATCTTGGGATGAGATTGATTCCCAAGATGATGTCATGAAATCCAGGCCATTTGCTCAATGTGGGCCCCAGAGCTGGCTTTGGGCTTCTGAGCACTCAAAGCAGATGGGGGAAATGACTGACAGTAAGACTCAGAGGGTCCTTGTGAGGCGAAAGCAAACCAGTTGTGCAGGAGAAACTCAATTTTTCTCTTGGTACCAAGACCTTCCTTCTGTGGGTCTTCACAAGGAGAATGTGATGGAGCATGGCGCGATGCCCTGTAACTGATCAGAAGATCTGCTCTATAATGCTGTCTTAGCCTCTGCCTCTCCATACATATATGGCCCAAAGCCAACATCTAATTTAGTAAAAGCAGTTTTATAAATGACCGTAAACTAATGAAATTCCATTCTCCAGTGTATGTCAATGACGCGATGAAAATCCATACAGGCTGGTGCATAACAGCCCTGTTCACTTGTGAAGTTTCCAGAACTGCCAAGCGGCAGCCTGATACGTGGGAATTCGATGTTTGGGCTGGACAGGGCAAGAGGAATTTTCGACCTCTCTTCTAAAGAAGACTCTGAAGAATCTTTAGGACGTGTCTGGAAAGAGGGGTTAGGAGAAACCAAAGTGAAGTGGGCTTTCTTGGTGTGAGCTGTAATCTGAGAGACCGTTCAGGCTGGGCCTGCAGGACTTGACTTTGCGGGCAGGAGAAATGTGCTTCACTGGAAAAATTGTGGTTCCTCACCGCCGAGGAGCAGGCTCAGCGGTCAGGCCAAGGGATCAGTTTGGGATGGGTTGAGTTTGCAGTCCCCCTCACTGGAAGTTATGTTTTCCACACACATACATACACACGCACTGTAAATACGCACCCTTTTCATTATATTACACAGGGTATCTGACAGGTTCGGTCAGCCAAGTGAGAGCATATACACAGAGGCAAATGATCAGAAGTGGGTTTTAGTTTTGAAATTTGAAATTCAGACGTTTTCAAATAAAACCACCCGTAATAGTAGCAGCAAATACGGTGTTTTCTCGTCATCACTAGTAAAGCAGTGGGTCTTGCAGTCTTTTCTCTATAATAACTGTGCTTATTTATTTAGGCTGTGCTGTCTTCATTGTACATGGGCTTTTCCCTAGCTGCGGCGAGCAGGTTTCTCATTGCGATGGCGTCTTGTTGCAGAGCACAGACTCAGGGGCATGCGAGCTTTTTAGCAGTTGCACCAGGTAGGCTCAGCAGCTGTGACTCCCGGGCCCTAGAGCACAGGCTCAGTAGCTGTGGTGCACGGACTTGGTTGCTCTGCAGCACGTGGGATCTTCCTGGACCAGGGGTCAAACCTGTGTCTCCTGCATCGGCAGGAGGATTCTTCCACACTGAATCACCAGAGAAGCCCAGTCCTTGCAGTCTTGTCTGTTGCGTGTCATCATATGTCTTTATAAGTGCAGACAGTGAAACCCAGAGGGTCTGGACCCTTTGTCTGCACTGTCAGTCGATAAGAGATAGAAGCAGAGTTTGTGCCTGTTTGTAGCACCTTCGCTGTCGGTAGTCTTTCTCTTTTAAGGAAAGAGTGTCTCTTACCTTTCTCTCTCCCCGCATCCACACTGGAGGTAGGACCTGGCCTTGCTGCTCTCTTGCAGGGCATCTGTGGACCATGTTCTCATGCAGATGCAGAGGGCAGTGGTGAGAAAGCCTT